>OX493264.1:76358426-76530369 GCA_950370525.1 Bellardia bayeri | reverse complement strand
CACAGATTTTGCTTATTTTCTCGAAAAACGCAGTATTTACCGAGATATTAAGGTTTAAAGTTTTTTGAAAACTACCCTGAAAAATTGATTTTTTTAAGTTTTTTTGAAAATTCCCCTGAAAAACTGATTTTTTTAAGTTTTTTTTGAAAATTCCCCTGAAAAATTGATTTTTTTAAGTTTTTTTTTTGGAAATTCCCCTGAAAATTGATTTTTGGCCAAAAATATAAGTGATCACAGATTTTGCTTATTTTCTCGAAAAACGCAGTATTTACCGAGATATTAAGGTTTAAAATTTTTTTGAAAATTCCCCTGAAAAATTGATTTTTTTTTGGAAATTCCCCTGAAAAATTGATTTTTGGCCAAAAATATAAGTGATCACAGATTTTGCTTATTTTCTCGAAAAACGCAGTATTTACCGAGATATTAAGGTTTAAAGTTTTTTTGAAAATTCCCCTGAAAAATTGATTTTTTTAAGTTTTTTTGAAAATTCCCCTGAAAAATTGATTTTTTTTAAGTTTTATTGAAAATTCCCCTGAAAAATTGATTTTTTTAAGTTTTTTTGAAAATTCCCCTGAAAAATTGATTTTTTTAAGTTTTTTTGAAAATTCCCCTGAAAAATTGATTTTTTTTGGAAATTCCCCTGAAAAATTGATTTTTGGCCAAAAATATAAGTGATCACAGATTTTGCTTATTTTCTCGAAAAACGCAGTATTTACCGAGATATTAAGGTTTAAAGTTTTTTTGAAAACTACCCTGAAAAATTGATTTTTTTAAGTTTTTTTGAAAATTCCCCTGAAAAATTGATTTTTTTCAAGTTTTTTTTTGGAAATTCCCCTGAAAAATTGATTTTTGGCCAAAAATATAAGTGATCACAACAGATTTTGCTTATTTTCTCGAAAAACGCAATATTTACCGAGATATTAAGGTTTAAAGTTTTTTTGAAAACTCCCCTGAAAAATTGATTTTTTTAAGTTTTTTTGAAAATTCCCCTGAAAAATTGATTTTTTTAAGTTTTTTTGGAAATTCCCCTGAAAAATTGATTTTTGGCCAAAAATATAAGTGATCACAGATTTTGCTTATTTTCTCGAAAAACGCAGTATTTACCGAGATATTAAGGTTTAAAGTTTTTTGAAAACTACCCTGAAAAATTGATTTTTTTAAGTTTTTTTGAAAATTCCCCTGAAAAATTGATTTTTGGCCAAAAATATAAGTGATCACAGATTTTGCTTATTTTCTCGAAAAACGCAGTATTTACCGAGATATTAAGGTTTAAAGTTTTTTTGAAAATTCCCCTGAAAAATTGATTTTTTTTGGAAATTCCCCTGAAAAATTGATTTTTGGCCAAAAATATAAGTGATCACAGATTTTGCTTATTTTCTCGAAAAACGCAGTATTTACCGAGATATTAAGGTCTAAAGTTTTTTTGAAAATTCCCCTGAAAAATTGATTTTTTTAAGTTTTTTTGAAAATTCCCCTGAAAAATTGATTTTTTTAAGTTTTTTTGGAAATTCCCCTGAAAAATTGATTTTTGGCCAAAAATATAAGTGATCACAGATTTTGCTTATTTTCTCGAAAAACGCAGTATTTACCGAGATATTAAGGTTTAAAGTTTTTTTGAAAATTCCCCTGAAAAATTGATTTTTTTAAGTTTTTTTGAAAATTCCCCTGAAAAATTGATTTTTTTTAAGTTTTATTGAAAATTCCCCTGAAAAATTGATTTTTTTAAGTTTTTTTGAAAATTCCCCTGAAAAATTGATTTTTTTAAGTTTTTTTGAAAATTCCCCTGAAAAATTGATTTTTTTTGGAAATTCCCCTGAAAAATTGATTTTTGGCCAAAAATATAAGTGATCACAGATTTTGCTTATTTTCTCGAAAAACGCAGTATTTACCGAGATATTAAGGTTTAAAGTTTTTTTGAAAACTACCCTGAAAAATTGATTTTTTTAAGTTTTTTTGAAAATTCCCCTGAAAAATTGATTTTTTTCAAGTTTTTTTTTGGAAATTCCCCTGAAAAATTGATTTTTGGCCAAAAATATAAGTGATCACAACAGATTTTGCTTATTTTCTCGAAAAACGCAATATTTACCGAGATATTAAGGTTTAAAGTTTTTTTGAAAACTCCCCTGAAAAATTGATTTTTTTAAGTTTTTTTGAAAATTCCCCTGAAAAATTGATTTTTTTAAGTTTTTTTGGAAATTCCCCTGAAAAATTGATTTTTGGCCAAAAATATAAGTGATCACAGATTTTGCTTATTTTCTCGAAAAACGCAGTATTTACCGAGATATTAAGGTTTAAAGTTTTTTGAAAACTACCCTGAAAAATTGATTTTTTTAAGTTTTTTTGAAAATTCCCCTGAAAAATTGATTTTTGGCCAAAAATATAAGTGATCACAGATTTTGCTTATTTTCTCGAAAAACGCAGTATTTACCGAGATATTAAGGTTTAAAGTTTTTTTGAAAATTCCCCTGAAAAATTGATTTTTTTTGGAAATTCCCCTGAAAAATTGATTTTTGGCCAAAAATATAAGTGATCACAGATTTTGCTTATTTTCTCGAAAAACGCAGTATTTACCGAGATATTAAGGTCTAAAGTTTTTTTGAAAATTCCCCTGAAAAATTGATTTTTTTAAGTTTTTTTGAAAATTCCCCTGAAAAATTGATTTTTTTAAGTTTTTTTGGAAATTCCCCTGAAAAATTGATTTTTGGCCAAAAATATAAGTGATCACAGATTTTGCTTATTTTCTCGAAAAACGCAGTATTTACCGAGATATTAAGGTTTAAAGTTTTTTTGAAAACTACCCTGAAAAATTGATTTTTTTAAGTTTTTTTGAAAATTCCCCTGAAAAATTGATTTTTTTCAAGTTTTTTTTTGGAAATTCCCCTGAAAAATTGATTTTTGGCCAAAAATATAAGTGATCACAACAGATTTTGCTTATTTTCTCGAAAAACGCAATATTTACCGAGATATTAAGGTTTAAAGTTTTTTTGAAAACTCCCCTGAAAAATTGATTTTTTTAAGTTTTTTTGAAAATTCCCCTGAAAAATTGATTTTTTTAAGTTTTTTTGGAAATTCCCCTGAAAAATTGATTTTTGGCCAAAAATATAAGTGATCACAGATTTTGCTTATTTTCTCGAAAAACGCAGTATTTACCGAGATATTAAGGTTTAAAGTTTTTTGAAAACTACCCTGAAAAATTGATTTTTTTAAGTTTTTTTGAAAATTCCCCTGAAAAATTGATTTTTGGCCAAAAATATAAGTGATCACAGATTTTGCTTATTTTCTCGAAAAACGCAGTATTTACCGAGATATTAAGGTTTAAAGTTTTTTTGAAAATTCCCCTGAAAAATTGATTTTTTTTGGAAATTCCCCTGAAAAATTGATTTTTGGCCAAAAATATAAGTGATCACAGATTTTGCTTATTTTCTCGAAAAACGCAGTATTTACCGAGATATTAAGGTCTAAAGTTTTTTTGAAAATTCCCCTGAAAAATTGATTTTTTTAAGTTTTTTTGAAAATTCCCCTGAAAAATTGATTTTTTTAAGTTTTATTGAAAATTCCCCTGAAAATTTGATTTTTTTAAGTTTTTTTTTTGGAAATTCCCCTGAAAAATTGATTTTTGGCCAAAAATATAAGTGATCACAGATTTTGCTTATTTTCTCGAAAAACGCAGTATTTACCGAGATATTAAGGTTTAAAGTTTTTTATAAAATTCCCCTGAAAAATTGATTTTTTTTGGAAATTCCCCTGAAAAATTGATTTTTGGCCAAAAATATAAGTGATCACAGATTTTGCTTATTTTCTCGAAAAACGCAATATTTACCGAGATATTAAGGTTTAAAGTTTTTTTGAAAATTCCCCTGAAAAATTGATTTTTTTAAGTTTTTTTGAAAATTCCCCTGAAAAATTGATTTTTTTAAGTTTTTTTGAAAATTGCCCTGAAAAATTGATTTTTGGCCAAAAATATAAGTGATCACAGATTTTGCTTATTTTCTCGAAAAACGCAATATTTACCGAGATATTAAGGTTTAAAGTTTTTTTGAAAATTCCCCTGAAAAATTGATTTTTTTAAGTTTTTTTGAAAATTCCCCTGAAAAATTGATTTTTGGCCAAAAATATAAGTGATCACATATTTTGCTTATTTTCTCGAAAAACGCAATATTTACCGAGATATTAAGGTTTAAAGTTTTTTTGAAAACTCCCCTGAAAAATTGATTTTTTTAAGTTTTTTTGAAAATTCCCCTGAAAAATTGATTTTTTCAAGTTTTTTTTTGGAAATTCCCCTGAAAAATTGATTTTTGGCCAAAAATATAAGTGATCACAGATTTTGCTTATTTTCTCGAAAAACGCAATATTTACCGAGATATTAAGGTTTAAAGTTTGTTTGAAAATTCCCCTGAAAAATTTTTTTTTTTAAGTTTTTTTGAAAATTCCCCTGAAAAATTGATTTTTTTAAGTTTTTTTGAAAATTCCCCTGAAAAATTGAATTTTGGCCAAAAATATAAGTGATCACAGATTTTGCTTATTTTCTCGAAAAACGCAGTATTTACCGAGGTATTAAGGTTTAAAGTTTTTTTTTGAAATTTCTCCTGAAAAATTGATTTTTGGGCAAAAATATAAGTGTTCACAGATTTTGCTTATTTTCTCGAAAAACGCAGTATTTACCGAGATATTAAGGTTTAAAGTTTTTTTTGAAAATTCCCCTGAAAAATTGATTTTTGACCAAAAATATGAGTGATCACAGATTTTGCTTATTTTCCCGAAAAACGCAGTATTTACCGAGATATTAAGGTTTAGTGATCACAGATTTTGCTTATTTTCTCGAAAAACGCAGTATTTACCGAGATATTAAGGTTTAAAGTTTTTTTGGAAATTCCCCTGAAAAATTGATTTTTGACCAAAAATATAAGTGATCACAGATTTTGCTTATTTTCCCGAAAAACGCAGTATTTACCGATGTAAGTTATGCATGCCTTTGCTCCATTTGGCCAAAATCCATCATAGAAGTCCAAAATTGTTTAAGTGAATTTTCTAAAGTTTGTAAAAAATCCTTCGAAGAACTTCATAATTATATCTAATTTTAAATAATATTTTTTTTATAACCATTTAAAATTTTATATCCAATTTAAAATTAATTTTTTCAGTAAACTGTTTTTTGGTCATAACGTATTTAAAATTTATTTAAATTTGTATTTTTTTCACACACATTAATAAAAACTATTTATTACAAAAAAGTAACTTTTGATAAATTTGTATATCTTTGAAACCAAACATTTTCTGTCCTCATAGCTTTAATTTTAAAATTAATTAAAAGAACAAGATCATCCAAAAATTTAGTGTCATGATGTCTATGAATATAAATATTATGTATGTTAAACTTGATCTCGATATAAAAACTTTTAAAAGATTTATGGAGCTTAAATTGAATTACGGAGAGGGTCTTATATGGGAGTTTCGACTAATTATGGACCGACCATTATAAAATTAGGTATTATTATTTCTATATAAAAGAAACCTATTTGTGTCAAATTTGAATACCAACATTTTTAAGAAATTTATGCTCTTTAAAGTGAGTTTCGGAAGTGAGCCTTATATGGGAGCTACGACTAATTATGGAGCGATCTGCACAAAATTTGTAGATGTGATTTGACTTCATTTACCACACATTTGTGCTGAAATTTGTTTGGATACTTGCATAATTCAAACATTTATGATCAGTAAACCCCAATTGCAGGAGGACATTTGTATGGGGGCCAGGTGAAATAATGAACCGATTTCTACCAGTTTTAATCCCATCCGTCCTTGGGCCGAAAAAATATTACGTACTAAATTTTATCAAAATGTCTTTAAAATTGCGACCTGTACTCTGCGCAAAAGCTTTACATGGACAGCCAGCCAGACGGACGGACGGACATCGTTAAATCGACTCAGAAAGTGATTCTGAGTCGATCGGTATACTATTTTTCGGTATATTAGTTTGAAATCAATTAAGCTATGCCAATTTTTCCTAACCTATTTCTAAGCACATTTTTGATAAGGTATTATGGACTACTACTTTTTATAAGGTATAAGACTCAAACTTCTAATTTTTTAGCACAAGTTTTCGTTTAAAAAACCAGTAATATTTTTAAAATAATCGGCCTAATTCAATAATGTTTATATTTTTTTCTAATCAGAATCTACATAAACAAATTGCGATTATTGTCATTACATGAATCACTATAGGAGCTTTAACACTAGTTATCAGCCTTGTTTGTTTGCTCATGATAACAACAAATATTAGCGGAGATTATTTTATAAAATTCTAAATTGTTTAATAGATTGTTAGAAAAAAACGTTTGTTTAGAAACATTGTTATTTTCAGTACCAGTGGACCGTCTTTATAATATCCTAAAATGATACACAGCTACGTGCAACTAATTAAGGACACGATACTAACATGTAAGCTTGAAGCAAATAATACGAAACGGTTTATGATATTCTCAAAATTTCTCGTCGTTTAGTCAATTTAACTCTTACTCCTAGAAAATAATTGCATATTGTGTAAAATTAATTATTATTGTGAGTCATATTTTCAAATAAAACTGATATCAGTGGTGCATATAATTAAGGAAAGACATACTACAAATTTTACAAAAAAAAAAGTATTTATTTAAAAATAAATCAATATTTTGTTGCAAATCTACTGCTATCGATAACAGCTTGACATCTGCGATGTATTGAGGTCACCAAATGTTTACATAAACTACTTGGAATGGCTTCCCAAGATTTCTTTGTTTCGGCAAAGAGATCATTTAAGTTGCCTACTTTGGTTTTTATAACCTGTCATAAGTTCTTAATTAGATTGAGATCAGGACTGCATGAAGGCCAGTTTAGAACAGAAACCGAATTGTTAAAAAACGAAGCCGTATGCTTCGGATCGTTATCTTGTTGAAATATCCATGTGACTGGCATATTCTCATTAGCACACGGCATCATTGTATCGCTTAGAATTCTTGCATACCGAAACTTTTCCATATTTCTCTCAATTTTGTACAGCGGCCCAACAACACTTGACGACACAGAATCACAAAGCATAATAGAACCTCATTCATCAAAGTGGAGCGGCTTTACTTCAGATCAAATTATTTCAATCTGGAGAGAACCTATTAATTTTTATTTTGTCCGAAAATAATACCATTTTCCATTCTAAATCCGTCCAATGGAAGCACTTCTTTGCGAATTCGAGTTCCTTTTTTCGGTTACGTTCAGGCAATAATGACTTCTTTCGTGAAAATTTTCCAAGCAGTCCTTCTTTTCGCAATCGACGCTTTACTGCATCAACAGCAGAGATGGGCATAATGCACTATATTTTTAGTGCACTAACAATTTCACTAGCAATATTTACTTTGTAAATAGGCACGAAGCACTATCGTGCCTTCAACGTACGGACATGGCTAGATCGTCTTAGAATCTTATAAGGACCTAGAATATATTGACTTTTTGGTTCTACGACCAATATTTCGATGTGTAACAAACGAAATGACAAACTTAATCTTAATATTTTTGTTGGTGGTTTTGGTTTATTTTTTTAAATAATCAGGCATGTGATGGAAATCGATATCGAAAACGAATGAGTTTTAGAAGTCAATTTTTTCGTAATATTTCTGTATTGAAACACTTTTATCACATAAAATATAAAGATATTGGGCTATATATAATATATATTTGAACTCGTTTATTTATTTAAAAAAAACTTTTCTCATTTAAGCCAAAGTAGATACATAAGTGAATTAGGGGATATCTCGGGTTGTAGGCTCGGAGATCTCAAAGGATTCGTAATGAATATGGCCTGAGTGCGCAACAGGTGAAGGGGCTCTGTGAGGGCTTAGGCGTTTCGCTCTTGGAACGCACTAAGTGTCTCAAATCATTTCCGAAAGGCATCACAATGGACCGTATGATGGTCTAGGGACAACCTCACACCGGCCTTCTAACCTAACCTAACCTAGGCCAAAGCACAACAAATATTTAATTTTGATTTATTTGATGCTGTTTGATCTTGCAAAACTTTTGTAAGAGTAAACAACGTCAAACAAATTTGTGCTAAAACAAGTGGTTATGCTTACATATTTAAGTAAATGTTTGTGACCGTACTGTTAGTTTTTATCGGTACCAGTGTTTCTTGTTATTTATTAATGAAGAAGCAAACACAAGATAATTTATCTAATTTTAATTTTTTTTCGCAGATAGAAGAAACAATATATTTTTGTTTGTATCTATTTATGGTGTATTTAACAAACAAGATCGTGTGCATATTTTCCTTTTAGATTGTGTTTGTTACACCTGTTTGCATACAGGTAATAAATAAATAAAAACAAACATTAAAAGCACACAACAAATGAAATATTTAAACTTGCATCTTACAAGAGGCTCAATGGTCTAGGGGTATGATTCTCGCTTTGGGTGCGAGAGGTCCCGGGTTCAAATCCCGGTTGAGCCCGGTTACTTTTTTGTTATTTATTTTTTAAATTCTAATAGTAATTAAAATTCATTTGTGATTATATTTACATGTTGTTAAAATTTAGATTTTTACCTAAATATCAATTGCTATCAAATACGGCAATTGAAACAAAACTGAAACATTTCAACTTAAGCAGATTTGTGTAGGGATTTATTATTATTTATTAGGTTTGAATATTAATACGCTTTTTTTTTATTTCAAACAACTTTCTGCTTCAATTGATAATTTTTGCACAATTTTAAAACGCTCATGAATACGAATGAATACATTACACCTGCATAAAGAAAACAAATATAAATAATCTACACAAAAAAATTTAATGTTTTCGGCCAATTGATTGAATTTCTTTTGAAGCGTTTACTTATAAGTCGAATAAAAATGTTACGCACTCCTAATCGTTACTAAGGTAAATTTAACAACAGCAAATAATATAACAACAAAGTGTAAAAGGCAAAGAAAAATGAGAGAGAAATCACTTTTTAAGAATTTAACTTTTCTTACAAACAAGTCTCCCTTAAATTTAGTTCTCGCAAAATGCTTACCGCTACAACAACGTCCTTGTAGTGGATACAAATACAAAAATGTAAATAAATACAAATAGAAAATATATAAAAACAACAAATAAGTTGATGGAAAATTTGTTATTAAAATATATTTAATAATGTTGTTGTTTATTTACTAATATATTGTTCACACCTGCGTTGGCATGGCAGCGCGTTATGAATTTAGATAAGGGATAGAGTTATGGAACCATATAATCAATAACTAAAAAAATATAAAAATTTACATGTTTTGGAAAAATTTGTCAAAATTATTTCATTCATTTGAAAAGTAAAAAGTCAAGTTCAAAACAAAAAATATTGAAAAAAAAACTAACAAACTACTGACTACTGAAAATTGTGTCTTTCAACTAAAATTAATAAAAAAAAAAAAAAAACTTACCTTAAATATGACGGACTTTGAGCATTCGGATGATGAGCTTTATGCCAATGAATCTTTTGAAAATGAATCGGATACTGAAGTACCAGAAATATCGGAAATTGAAAGTGAGACAAGTGAAAATTGTGAAGATAACGATGAGGATGATGTTGATGATGACGATGATTTACCTTCCGTTAAATTGAATACCGTAAGTTGTGACGCAAGCAATTAATGTAATAGAATCTGAAAAAATAGTTATTTAGAAAACAACAATTTTCTATAAAAACATTTTGTCAACACAATTTTTTCTTAAATCCTACCAATCAAAAATTTTCTATTGAAAATCTATTCGAACATGAAATTTAATTTAGAAAATGTCTTAGAACACGAAATTTTCCATAAAAACTTTTTCGAACATGAAATTTTATATAGAAAATATCTTCGAACATGAAATTTTCTATAGCAAATGATTTCGGAAATAAAATTTTCTGTAAAAACTCGTTTCGAACATGAAATTTTTTATAGCAAATCTTTTCGAACATGAAATTATCTATAGAAAATATCTTCGAACATGAAATTTTTTACAGCAAAGTCCTTTCGAATATAAAATTTACTATAGAAAATGTAATCGAATATGAAACATAGAAAATTTCTTCGAACATTTTCGATAGAAAATCTCTTCGAACATGAAATTTTTTATAGAAAATCTCTTCGAACATGAAATTTTCTACAGAAAATCATTTCGAACGTGAAAGATTTCAGAATTTCTTGATTATAAGTTTTTCGAAATTAAAAATTTCAATAGAAAATCTTTTCAAACTTAAGATTTTCCTTCTATTTAAAAAAAATTATTTTTTCTTTTATATTTGTTCCGCCTGAGAAACAACATTTTATAAAAACTTTAAAATTAACACACTATTTATCATATTTGCTTATTTTCTCAGGGTCCTATCAAAAGAAATAGCTTTCCCAACAATTTCGCTAATATCCATAAAACTGATGCCGTACCATTTGCATCTTCTTCCGACGAAGAAGATGATGTAATAGTGGGGCAAACTTTAGCAGAAATAAATACGCCCTCAATGCATTTTGAAAATGAACCTCCAACACCAGCACCACGGCACTTACTATCAATTTTCAATGAAAATACTCAAGACTTGAAAAATATAGAAGAAGAAGCGCAGCTCAGTTCGGCGGAAATAAGTGAAGATGAGGATGATGAAGAAGAGGAATTCAAAAGAATACAAGACATGGAAGAGAAATATTTGCAACAGAATTCCGCGAAAACATTAAACAAAATAAATAGTGAAATTAGAAACGGATCGGTGTGGGAGAGAGATGGAAGTATTACAGATAAAGAGACAGAAAGTGAACAACAAGAAACTGAAAGCGACGATGAAGCGGAGGAGGAACAAGAATCTAATGCAAGAGACACGAAAGAGGAAAACCTTGAAGTTGTTTCCCTGAATAGAGAAGGCTCCTTTTCCGATAGAAGTGCTGAAGTGATTTGTAGTTCGGAAACTCAAAGTAATCTTAAAGAGAACACCATAGAACCAAAGGAACAAAACAATATAACGCAAATTATACAAAGTTCCTTAAAAAATTTAAAAATTACGTCAACAAATGGCAATGAAGACAACTTTTTAAAGACCTCTGAAGCTCTATTAAGCAAAACTGTAACACAAGCTATTGGTACTAAAAATATTTTAAATCCACAACAAATTGCACTGGCGGTGGTAAATGCTCTTAAAAGTGCGGGGATAAAAAATCTGCAGTCTCTAGACAAACTGGAAACTCAAAATCAAAATCTAATAAAAGTACACCAAAAAAATGAATACAATAATGATGGTGGAAAATTGGCCATTGAGCATAATATTAAAAACGGACAAGAAACTGAAATGGAAATGTTTCAGTACAAAGATGAATATGAACTAGAAGATGAACAGAAAATAGAGGTAGAAGAAATTCAAAATAATGGTAATGCTTCTAATGTCGGTGAGGATAATTACGATGACGAACGTGATGCTTACTATGATGCTCAGTTTGATTATCGTATAACCAGTAAAACACCCACTAGTTTTAATTCTGATGATTATATATTCCATGCTAATTTTATAAAGCAATTTCATCGGACGAATTCCACAGATAAATTAAGGTATATTTTCTAAAAATAAATTTATGAATCTTTATTCATCAGTAATTTTTATAGAAAATTTTATGTTCGAAAATATATAAAAATATAAAAAATTCGATGTTCGAAAATATTTTATATAGAAAATTCAATGTTCGAAAACATTTTAAAAAGAAAATTCGATATTCAAAAATATTTGCAATAAAATATTCAATGCTCGAAAATATTTTCTATAAAAAATTCGATGTTCGAAATATTTTCCATAGAAAATTCAATGTTTGAAAACATGTTCTAAAGATAATTCGATGTTAGAAAAAATTTTTCATAGATAATAAGATGTTCGAAATATTTTTCATAGAATATTCGATATTCGAAAACATTTTCCAAAGAAAATTCGGTGTTAAAAAATATTTTATACTGAAAATTAGATGTTCAAATTTATTTCCTATATAAAATTTTTAGTTCAAAAACATTTTCTATAGAAGCTTTTACGTTCGAATTGATTTTCTATATAAAATTTTAAATTCGAAATCTTTTTCTATTGATGGTTCTGAGTTCGAAATTATTTCCATAGAAAGTTTTAACATCGAAATTATTTTTTATGAAACATTTTATGTCCGAAATAGAAAATTTTAATGCGTTTTTAATGAAACCTTTTTTAAATTAAATAATGAAAATCTTATTCACAGAGTTAAACCACATCATCGCAAAAGTATGAGCTTCTCCAATGAGCGCATGCGTGAAATCGAAAGACACAACCAAATACTTTTGCATAAAATTCTAACCCAAAAGCCCACATACACACTCAAGAGCAAACCACCTCAAGCTTCCGTACAAAAGCTAACAAATAATAAAAAAGTAAAATTTTCTTTCTTTAATAAACATTCCTTTATCATTCATTCTCTCTATCGCAGATACCTTCCCAAACTAATGCACGTCTTACTACCTCAGCTGTAAATCGCAGAAAACAACAACGACAAATTGATTTAGACAATCAAGTATTGAAACGAAAACTTGAAGCCATTGCCTTGCGCAGGTCACCACTGGTTCCTTAATATGCATTATTGTTGGAGATTAGATGTGAAACAAGAGATTTGTAATTAAAACCGTTATTGTTAAAAGAGTCAGCGAGTTTGTGTAGAAATAAATACGTATATATTTTATTTTTTTAACTTTACAAATAAATTGCTTGGTCATACTTCAATTATTTGGAACTTAAAAATTTGGATATATGTACATTAACAAACAAGTTATTTTCTAAATATAACAATATAAAAAATAATCAATAAATAAATTTAAATTGCAACAATATCGGCTTTTTCGGTGAGAAAATTTTCACCCAAGGCCTTGACCACCTTAAACGCAGCTTGACCATTTTTCTCTATGAACGCTGTCTCATTAGTCTCCTTTGTTTTGGCTCGCTTTTCCAATTCCAAATAGATAAGTTGACCAATCTGTATAGAAAATTAAAATTAAATAAAAATCTCATGTAAGGGGTTAGAAGATCTTACATAAACATCAATAGCCGCATACATGAGTTGATTTTTATCCAAAGGTATTACATGCCACTTACTCATGCGCACATTTTTGTTTTTGTCTATGGCCTTTTCCACCTGCATTTTGTTGTAAAGTTGTTGTGTGTTAGTAATGCTCTACAAAAGGAAATTTAATATAGATGTGAAGTGTATTTGTTCTTACCGCATAACCAGCTAAACGATCTAAACTCCAGCGACCACGAGTCTCACAAACTTCATTGCACCAAACACCTAAATCTAAACCATTGACAATGAGATCATCAGAGTTTATTTCGGGGAAATCGCGACCCAATTTACGGAAGTCACTAAACACAAGGGCAAATGGTCAGTATTAAAAACAAAAGTAAAAATCCAAAATGCATATTCTCTTAATATGCAGAGAAATTTTAGTATGAAACAAACTAAAAATCCTATCAAATCCGTTTAAAGTTCTTAAACAATATATCAGATGCATTAGAATATTTGAAGAAAATTTAATAAGTTTGCATTCAAAACGAAAAAATATTTAAGGGAATTTGTCAGAGAAAAGGTCTTTACAAACATTATGGTAACAATTGATAATACCTACATATTGGTAGTAACCTATAAATAAAATGTGTTTTTCTAAACAATCAAAATTTTCTATACTTTGTTGTGTTTGGAACAGAAACTTAAATGTTTTGTCATTGCATTTTGCCGACATTCTTCTATTTATCCAAAATTGACTTTAAAGAAACATTGCCATCGGTGGGTGATGCATTGAAAATATTTTATAATTTTGTGTAATTTCACTTACTTTTTAACATTAACACCATGCAAGCGCACACGCTTGTGCTTGAGCAAAGCCACCAGGGCAGCTGGCAATTTCTTAAGATTAGTTAATTGAAATACATAACAAGTAGTTAACTCTGCACAAATTTGTATAACAGCCGACTTGCCGGGACCAGTTTGAAATGAAAATGGCCATTCCATGTCAAAAGCTAAAGGTACTAAACCATCACCGGGTTGTTTTTCAACCCATTGCCTATAAAAGGAAAAAATAATTCATTAATCAAATCATTATGGATGGTTTTCCCAAAAAAAAAGCCTACAGTAGATTGTCTGATGCTTCGGCAATTTCGTTGCCGTCTGTGTAGTATTTAATAGTCCCGCTAAATTTTATAAAAGATATAGGTTTTTTGATCTCCTTTTCGGGTGAATCGTCTTCAGCCATGGAGCGTGTACTACGTGTTGAGCGAGTGATGCGTCTTTTGGAAGAATTTTCCTCGTATTCTTTGTCTTGTTTAGTCTGAATTAAAAAATAATACAATAACACTGAATTATACTTTCAAAACTTTAAGCCTACCTTTTCTGTTTCAGCGACATTTTGTGGTTTTATACTTTTTAGCGTACGTTTACCAAGCATGATTTATGTTAATAAATTTAACTCTTTTTTTATTAAATTTATCTATAAATATCAACAACTTAAATGCGAATGATACAAATTTCGTTAATTTTGCATCAAAATTGTAATTTGAGCGCCAAATCTAGTTTTTTTGATGTTGCCAACTATTATTAAGTAATGGCGTTTTAACACTAATGATTTTTCTCTATACAGCTATGTGTCCACGATCAGCAGATATTACAACGTTGTCAGAAAAATGTGCAGAAATTGTCTAACAACCGATTGGTAAATATGACATCGTTGTAATATCTGACGATCGTGGACACATAGCTTTGCAATTTATGATTCAAGTTTTTGTAAAGGTATTTTTAATATTTAGATAAAAATCAGCCTTTTATTTGCATACCAATAATTTTAAGAGAGTTATGCTCGTTAAAGTGATTTTCGAAAGTGTGGCAGCTATGGTCAATTATGGACCGATCTGTACAAAAATTGTAAGTGTATTTGCTTCCATGTATAACTTATTTATGGCGACATTTGTTTCGATACGATTATAAATCAATCATTTATGACCGATAAAACCCTATTTTCAAAGTTTATCAAAATATCTTTAAAATTGTGACCTTTACTTTCTGCACAAGCTTTAAATCGACTCAGGATTGATCATGGGTGTTGGGCTACTATTTATGGGCGTTAAAAACATCAATACAAATCCAATATACTTTCCTCACTATGGAGGTGTAAGTTGAAAAAACCTTTTATTATATTGAAAAAAAATTCGGTTCAATAAAATATCCTAAAGATGTTATTATGGACATGTAATTCAAAAATATTATGTCTTAAAACCACCTTTGTTTTTAATTAAAAATTCGTTTTCAATTAGTTTTTAGAATTAACGGTTTCCTAAAATAAAAAATTCTACTTCTGGCAAGTTTAATTCAATTTCTAGCATTTGGCAACTCAATTATAAAACAGCTGTTGCAAAAATACCGCTTTTATAAACAAACATAACCTCAAATAAACAAATCGAAATCACAGAGTATGTACTTTGTTTGGAAATATAAAACCATAATTTTAAGAACATTTTTATAATTTCATAAATTAATAATAAAGTAATAATGAGCGAAACAAAAGTGAATACATTTTTTATATCGGAGAAAATCTCCAAAGTGCGCTGGGTGCCGGAACAATTAAAAGAAAGTGAACGTTTTTTAAGTGGCAGCTGGGACATGCCCAAAAACTTCGTAAGAATTTGGCGTCTACAAAAGAATCAGTATGTGGACGACTACAATGAATATGTACCAAGATGTAATGCTAAGTTTGCCATGCCGGGGGATGTAACGGGCATAGAATTTGTGACAGATGATGCGGCAATAGTGAGTTGTAGTGATGGTAAGAAAATTGTGATAAACTTGAATCTAAAGCAACATTTATTTAAAGAAATGTTTTCTTTAGGTCGGCTAACTTTATTGAAAATTAAGAAGGCAGTAGATGAAGACACTTTGCAGGAGGAGGGTAAAAGTGAAGTTTTACATAATTTTGAGGCCAGCGGAGATGCTGCTTGCTGTACTGCTATTTCTGTGTATGGGAAAGAGGTGGCTACGGTGGGCGAAGATGGCCGTTTAAATATCATTGATACCCAGGCGCATTTGGCTACTAGGCGTTCTATAGAGGCAGATAGTTTGTCTTTACTATCAGTTCTTTATGTTAATCCACAAGAGGTGCTTGTGGCCAATCGTATGGGTGTCATACGCATGTTTGACATACGTTCATCCGCTGAATCAACACCCACAGCTGCATTCATGACTTCCTGTGAAGATGATAAACGCTCAAATTATGTTTCCTGTTTAACATCGCATCCCACTCAGCCCCACATTGTATTGGCCGGTTCTGAAGAAGGCTCAATTACCGTTTGGGACTTACGCAATCCTGGCTATCCCGCCTCTTATCTATCTGCCCATAACAGTCCAATCACCGATATTGGTTTTCATCGCTCCGACCCTTCTAAATTGTTTACTACAGCCGAAAGTGGTGAATTGTGGTTGTGGTCTCAACATTCCTCCATGGGTATCACCAGTGCCATGGAACCATCCAACACAGATACCATCAATCCCTGGCTAAATGGTGAACGTGCCAAAAATCGCATTAGTGTGACTTCATTAATATCGGATTTGCGTAAATCGATTAATACATTTGATTCTCAAAGTTCGAAAATAATGTGTGGCAGTGATAGTGAGGCGATTTATTTTGTTGATAATATTTTATAATAAATATGGATTTCCAGCTAGTACTAAGTTCGTATCTTTATTATGTATCTAAGCTGTATGTTTGATTAAAACTTTTACATTTTTATACAGAGAATTCAAGTTCATACAAAGTGTTTCAAGATTAAAAATTCAAGATATTTGACCACAGCCAAACATATAATTTTCAACAAACATATCATATCAATAATTTATGAAATGTAAACTCAAGACCCCAGCTGTTATCAATTTAACTCAAGATTCAAAATTACTCACTCAACAACAATGTTATACCAAAAGCGATATTTCTTGAATTTATGAAATTTAAACACAAGATCCCAGCTGTTTCAAATTTAAATCAAGACTCAAGATAATATTTAAAATTAATTTTAAATTTGCGTAGTAGCAATAAGGTAAGTTTTTATTTTATTTACTACATTTCGTAATTAATATAAATATATTGTATGCATTATTATGAAAATGAGTCTAAAATTTTTAAAAAATATAGCGACAAGACATAGTAGATAGATTATTAAAAAAAATGTTATGTAATTGTTAAAAAATAATTTTCTAATAACAAAGAAATTTGTCTTTAGAAATTTAATATTGTGAAAAGTAAATCTGATCTATAAATATATTTATGAAATGTATTTACATTTATGAAATCCCGAATCGGGGGTTTTAAAAACCAGTCCCGTTTGGCATCCCTAGAGAGTACTAAGGAATTTCTTTATCAAATACTCTAATACTGAAGGAATTTCTATAGAAAATAGGTTTATACTAAAGATTTTGAATATAAAATAGTGTTATACTGACAATTAATTATCTATAGAAATTACTCTTATTGTGAAGATTTTGTTTATCAAATGCTTATATACCTATACATGATTTTCAATAGCAAAAACATTTTATACTTAATAATTTTTTAAGAAAAGACACTAGTTATTGCAGAAAATTATTCTACGTGTAAAGGAAATAGCAAATTTGTTCTGTTATATAAAACACTGAAATTGATTTAAAAGCAAATAAGTCGCTGAAGAACTACGATGGTACTTTAAACGTATCAACTTTTCAATCCCTGGTACAAATAGAAACAAAACCAGTCAGACGCACGAGAGCTTTTAAACAAAAAGTTTGTTTTACGTTGTTGTTGTTTATTTACACTAACAAAATCAATATTAAAGGAGAAATATAAGTCTCTCATAATTGTAGTAGTATTCTCATTACTGACCAATGATCACCCTGATAATACTTATATTCTGCTCCAGTAGTAGTTCACTGCATTCTGATTTGCACTTACATAATTGGGTAATACCGGATAGGATTATCTTCAAAATAACCCATTGGTAGTGCCTGAATGGTAATTTCAAGTGTTCCTCCCGCCGTTTCAATATTGCTGTGTCATGTTAATCAACAGAGACTTACTTTGTAGTGTTCCATTTCTCGGACTTTTTTCCGGGACGCGGGAATGAAAAATTGCATATACAAGGAATCCCGGGAATTTCATTAATGCTTACCAAATAAGAAATAATCAAATAATCAAAATTAAAATACATTTTATGAAAATAAAAAATTATTTCAAGTTCGTCTAGGAAAATTGTTTTAGTGTGCTTTTAAAATAATATGTGCAATGTTTCCGGTCTTTCGCATTATAAAAATCGTTTGCCCAATTTGCACTTGATTAAATTATATTATTGGAAGTTTGATTGTTTTTGAGTTTAGTTTAACTTAAAATGCGGTATTCATAACAGATGGTATATCTTGCCTTTAGTAACTTAGTTATAGGTACAGTTAGAGCTAGTTTCTGCGATAAAGATAATCTACATTTTTCGCTTAAATCTAGATTAAACTAAAAATTGTATTTCTCAGTTATTATTAATTTGATATATAATCTAGGTTTAACTGAGCATCATTGGTGAGTTAAACCTGGATATAAAATGTCAAAATACAAACAGCTGAAAAATAAAATAAACAATTCAACAAGTGAAAAGAAATTTACGACATATTAACAAAAATTAAAAAAAAGGATTATTCTACTGATGATGAGGATTTAAGTGATTCAAACACATATAATAACTTAAATATGTCAATTGTTAGAAAGATACGAACAATAAGGACACGTCCAAATCATTTCTGAATTTATACCCACGCCGAATTCTTTCAAAGATTTCTCTTAACAAACTAATTTATTAAAAAAAAAAACAAAAATTCTATAAAAAACTAAATAATAATTCATTTCTAACAATTGCAAATTGTAATTTTTAGAATTCCTTAGGATACGTTGGTTTGATTTTTTGCGAAAATTTAAGATATTGCCATATTTATATAAAAAATTAGGATGAATGCCATATGTATTTTGACTGAACAGTACGGCAATGCTAACAAAATTGACAGGAGGTAATCTACTACTGAGAAACACAATCAGTAGTTAAATCCCGGCAAAATATATTTAAGGTTTAATATAACAGTGAGTTAAGCTGAGTTTAACTGACAAGTAAAAAACTAGCTTTTAGTGTCACTAATATTCGGTATTACTATAGATATATGTTCAACTGATCCTTTTTTAGGCACATTTGCATATTTTTATAATATTTTTTTCGATTTATTAAGAACATATAGTGGCATTTGGGAATTCACTTTTGTATTTATAAAAAAAAAACAATAACAATATAATAAAAAAACTAAATTAATTCAGGTAGCCAATATATTATGCGTCATTAATATTCGGTTTTTACTTAAGAGAACATAACAAACAACACATTAATACTAAAATTAGTACTTTGTTGGATAATCTCTGTGTTTAATAATTTCACTGGGACGATTTGGCACGTTTTTTTACTATGCTATCTACCGGAATTCGGTCCCATTCTTCTTGAAGTCTTGTTTACAACTAAGATATTGATGTTATTGTGTGTTTGCGGATACGCCGGTCCAACCCATTACACAAATTCTCAATCGGTTTATGGTCAGGGGACTGAGTAGGTGGTTGAAGAACCTTAGGACAATTATAAAGTAGCCATTCTTGAGTTAAACTCGACTTATGTTTTTGATCATTAATTTGGTAGAATTTGAACGACTCAAAAACACCTTTAGTTATTGAACAGTGCAGTGTAATCACAAAGTTGTTTTTTCTTTTTGCTTCGAAGTATGTGGCAACAAAGCGTCATATGCGGGAAATTTTTTCGGTATGTTTATGGTGAATGAGATCCAAGGTTTGCAAATCATTTAAAAACGTTTTCATTTAAAATATCCTGTCATACATGAAAGCGTAATATTCCATCATGACAACGTTTGGCCAGATGTTGCAATACCTGTTTAAAACTACATATTTAGAAAGAAGTTTTGTCTCACACGTCTTATAGGGATGCAGAACGCTCTCTCTGGGATACGCTTCTCTACAGAATGGAGAATCCGAAATTGACTTGATTCGTTCTTGGCCTTAAAGAATGAGCAGTTCTATTGGCGAGGAAAAGGAATAAGGTCATAGCTAACAATTGCCTATACTTTGAATAAATTTATATTGTGCATGTGTTTTCCCCCCCAAGGGGTAATATGTAACGGTATTATGTCCATCACCTTGACGCTGTTACAATCCTTGAGAGGTATATGGCAACACTGGTGCAATAAGCTTACGCGGGCTCGAAACTGGTTAGAGTTTGATTGTTTAAACCTTTTAAACTTGCAGCTGACTAGAGAACTACGGGATCAGTTAGAAACCCGGGGATTCGTCCCCTAACTGATAATTGGTCGATGTCAATTCGATTGATACCCAAAGCGGCAAGAATGTTTGTTTGAGCAGCAAACTTCGGACCACCAATTTGTTTCTAGGTGCTACTGATAAACAACAGAGTCATTGAAAGTATTGGTGAAACTTAGCTCGGCGATCAGGAAATGTACGGGAATTGTGGTTTTCGTTTTAGGCAGCTGACGAATCGACTTTTGACGAGGTTAAATAGCGGCCTATGGCAACCGTAGTAAATTCTAATCTCTCTCCTTGGCAGTAGTTCGATGTTTCCACTGCAACATACAAGTATCCTCATTGCAACGCATACATTAGTATGTTCTCGCTGGACATACAACGCAGTGGTGAGCCGAGTTCACCCGCGTTTGACTACGCCGTGAGGTTAGGCAGAAAATGCAGGTACTTACGTTAATCTGGAACACATCTGTACATGTGTTTCAACAAAAAAAGCTAAAAATTTAAAAAATCCTCAATTTTTAAGTTGTAGGTACACATAAACGAAAACTTAAAATGAACACCGCAACATTTGAATGCAATTATTTGTAAAAATTAAATGTCAAAGCTTGTATTTTTTAGACAATAATAAAGATTTGATGCCGTATTCATAAAAAATAAAATAGGTTTGATGATGTTTAGACAAAATTTTCATACAAAATTTTCTAAAGTACATTCGAAGTCTACTTTAATTTTTTCTGAATAAGACTCTTGGACATCCTGTTTTCAGTGTTTTATTTAAAATTAACCTTTAACTAAGGAGTTTTTAAACTTTTTTGATTTGCATTCTCAAATTTACCCCACATTAACTCCAAAGTTTAAAAAAATAGGATTTTCTTATCTATCATCAGGTCGACATAATAGAAAAATATATGAACCGCTTTAAATGTCCCCAGCGTTCGTCAATAATATGGGACAGCTATTAAAGTAAAATTAAAGTGAAGTTCGTGACAAAAGAAAAATGTTAGCGATTTGAAATAATTATACAGTGGGATTATTTAAAGCGATCCATCAAAACAAAATCAGGGATTTGTATAAGAAGAAATAAATTTTACTTATTTGTTTTAAGGTACGGTCACACTTGGCAAATATTTGTCGAAGAAGACGTAACCACTAAATAACATATATTTGAACTCGTTTATTTTTTTTTTTTTAATACTTTCTTATTTAGGCCAAAACACAACAAATGTTTAGTTTTAATTTATTTGATGCTGTTTGATCTTGCAAAACTCTTGTAAGAGTAAACAACGTCAAACAAATTTGTGCTAAAACAAGTGGTTACGCTTTTTTGAGTAAATATTTGCCAAATGTGACCGTACCTTTAGTTTTTATTTAATATGAATCAATGAGTATATATTTATGTGATCGGATTTTGTATGAACAATGCTTAAAGTTGGAATTGGTCTGTCAAATAATATGTAGTTCAATTCACTGCGTTAGATGGTAACTGCTAATTCTTCCATATAAAATTTAATGCATTCTTGTATCAATGGACAATGATACCATATACGAGTACATTATCAGAGGATTTCAAGGATTCTGTCTACTGTTCAAAAAATAATGACTGACACCAAATTCTATTATATTTTTTTTCGATAAAAATCATTTACTTTTATTTGTTATAGTTATTATTTGTTTGATTTTAAATATATGTATTTATATATTAATTATATTAAATTGAAAAATAAAAACACTATAGAACGTTTAAGCTTAAAGATTGACTAGAGTTTTAAAATTCTAGCTTTTTATTATAATTATTATTAATTGTTTGTTTTGTTTATTTATTCATTTATGTATATTGTTAATTTGTATGTATGTAAATAAGTATAGTTTATTTTGTTCTTTTAATGGTTTAAAAAGAATTTAGAGAAGGAAATTTTGAAATACATTTGAAGCACCCTGACTTATAGCTAATATTATTTTTGTTTTTTCAACATTTCTTTTATTATATAATCAAATTTTAAATTATTTAAATAATTTCGACGAAAATTAAAATACAAAGAAAACATTTAATGCGAAATTAAATCATATATATATTTTTTTTTGAATTATGCGTGTTTTTTTGTTTTTCTTTAAAACTATTTTACTAAAAACAAATAATTTAAATAAAAACTTAAATTTTAGTACTGGGAATTTGTTTAAAATTAAAAAGAAAAAAAAAATACTAACGAACAAAAAACTACAAAACTACATGAAAACAGAAGCATATTTACACATTTAATTTTATATTTAATAATTTATTACGTTGTATAATTAAATGTTTAATTTTAATTTTAGTTTTTCTTTTGTTTTCTATTAATTTGAGCATAAATGCTATAAAATATGGAAACAATTAATTATATCATTTTAATTCTCTTGTTTATTTGTTGCTTATCAAAATGAGATTGAGAGAGAGAGAGAGATTTATATTTGTTGTATTCGTTGAATTTGTTTCATCATTCTTCAATTTTCTTTATTTCACTTTGTTTGTTGTCCTTAATAAAATCGTTCCAATTTGGGTTTATTTAATGCTGCACAAAAATAATACCCTGAATAGTTTTGTGAACCGGGTGTAGCATAATCGCCGATGCCATGGGCATGATGCGAGTGATGTGGATGCGAATGGGAATGTGAATGCAAATGGTTATGCGGGTGTGCATGTGTATGATGATTAACATAATCGCCATAATTACTGGCATTGAATGAATGTGTGGGATGTACACCGGCGACTGCTGCTGCAGCAGCGGCAGCATGGTGATGATGATGATGGTGGTGTGCATAGGCATGGGTGTGTGCATGGTTGTGGGGATGATAATGTTGAAAGCCACCTCCACTGCGTTGTTTTTGTCACGTTAACAGATTGCTTCCATTATTGTTGGTCGAATGTACGCGCATGTGCCGATTTAAATTGCCCGATTGGGAAAATCTAAAAAAAAACAGTACAAAAAATTAAATGTTATTAAGAGTTGTATATGATTTCAATTGGATTTTTTAGCGTCCGACCAGAATCTATATTATTTATGACTTGGCTGATTTGCTATTGTTTTTTAATCTTTGAAAACTATGTATGTATCATGGATGGAAAATAGCCTATTGGATTTTATACTAACTTTATAAATATAATGTACTTTTTAGACCTCCACGGTACCATTTTTAATATGTATAAAATTTATACGTTACCTTATATAACGAATGTTTAAAAAATTTGATACACGATATAACGAAGCACCAAAATGCAGAATGTCTCAAAAAAATCGTGGATCTCTAATGGAAATTGAGCTTTTGTATTGATTTCTCGACAAAACAATATTTCAGTTAATTGAATTGCTTTAAAAATTCATTTAAATTTATAATGGTAGATTGATTGAAAAAATGTACGGTGTAAGACTTCTTAAATAATCAGGAGAGAAATTATCATACTGCTATCAGATAAAGTATTTGTTCACGATAAACTAGTGCTCCAGAAATAAAGCTATCGAATGATGGAGTACCAATTTTAGATTGCGGTAATGCATTTGAAACATACTTGGAAACGGAAAGAAACAAAACCCGTATTGTAATAAAAGTTTTCCTGTAAATTAACTTCATTCAAACAAATGATATTTAGAATAATTTATAGTATGTACGTATATAATTTTATTCTATTTTCTTCGACCTTTTTGTATGATTTTTTATTAAATAATTTTTAAGCTTGAGGTCACATTTTGTTTTTTATAAAAGATTTTTTTATTTTTATATATAAATTACTCAATATTTCGATTTCCTTTGGAAGATTAAGATTTAAATAAAAAGTATGTACGTATAGAATATTTTATGACTTATGATATGCCGATTGCATTTTCGAAATGACCAGATTAATTATTTTAAGAATGTATTGATGAAATAGAAGGGTTGACTTCTAGAGTTTTTAAATTCATGATTAAACTTTAGGCTTTCATTTTTGGATTTAGCCTAAAACTCATTTAATGTGGAAATAATAATTCAAAGGCGACTCTGTTAGATAATTCAACCTGGACGTAATAACCATCTTTTAGATACATATTTAGAGATCAGTTCCAAAATGTTCATGAAATTTAATAAAATCATCTCTTCGGTTTCCACTATTACACAAATGGTAACTACAATCATACATTTATCTTTAATATATAATCAGCCATGTCACAGAATTTAATTCCGTTCGAAACAAAAATTTTTTCGGAATGAAACCACTTTTAATTTGCTATGTCGAATAGTAACTAAGCATTTTCAGGTTTCATTCCAGAAAATATTTTCGTTTTGCTTTTTCTATAGAAGCAAAAAAACAGAATTAATTAAACTTCCAAACGGAATTAAATTCTGTGACATGGCTGTATATTTTGAAATTGTACCAAATGAGTCATGGTAGTACCGCGGTACCAAATGAGTCTGAAAAGTATCACAAAAAAGTACAATTGTACCATGTTTGCCAACACTGGTATGTATGTAAATTTGCATTTAATCGCAAAACGTGAAAAGCACTCAATGCAGTATTGGTAGAGCTTCTTCATTTTCAATCATGCGAAGAACAAAAACTTATAAACGAATAATTTTATTTATTCTTACTTTCAAGACAGCAAAAATTGTAGCTTACCAGTAAGCATTTTTGTAAGGGAGATACGCTAAATTTCCCCGTACAAGCTGCTTGCAGAAGGCATAATTTTCATATATCAAATCGAATACCAACTTGGAAGTATTTCTGTACAATACAACCTGCTTTTTCGTAAGGGATTAAAATAATAAGTTGGCAAACTGAAGTTGGGTTGCCAATAGGCATCGCAATTGACATGCAAGTTTTTATTATGTAAGGCAACTTTCGTTTTTAATCTTTTTTTTAGTTTATGTTAAAAATATAAATAATTTAACAACAAAATAACTAATATTTAAAATTTACTATTTCTAATAAAATTAAAGCAACCACAAATTCTTGGTTGCCATGTTCGGCAACTAAAGTTAACAGCTGACAGTTGCCATGTGTTTTTGGCAACTGTCAACTACACTGAGGTTCGATTACCATTCGTAATCGATCAATATGTTCAATAATTCTTAATTTTTTTCGCTTACAACCTGCTGCTATATTTTAGCATTATCTTTAGAATTAGTATTTCATTTATTTTTCATTACAGTAATACAGAGATTATTTCAATGGTATTCGCTAATATACTGCTTCTTAGTTCTTAGTGGGTTTTATTTAAAATTCAGAAATTTAAATAAATAAATTTTATTTGGCAAATTATGGCAAAATAGAAATCACGTACACATTTCAATTCTTTTACATTAAAATGCAAAAATAATTAGAATTTAATGGCAAAACGTTTTTTAAAACTGAATTTTTTCCTTATAAATGCACTTCCAAACTTCATAGCCCTTGCAGAACCAGTTAACATTATCATTCCATCCTTAGTCGCAATTTACACGAAGCAATTCTTTAAGCTAAGCTGATCACCTTTTAGACATCAGGGTGAGGGGAAGATAAGTTGAGTACACACTTGATTGCACTTGCAATTCGTTTTACTCTCTTATTCGTATTACATATCACGGGATTACGTTCCAAAAAACACGACACAAAGTGAATTAAGATTTTCTATAGCAAAGCATGTAAAGATCGAAGTTAGGTTCTAGGATTACGAAAATACTAAGTAATACTAAATACTTTCTTTCACAAATAATTGGTCCAATCTTTGCTGAACGGCAATAACAATTGTGCTGTGTGTACGCCGAAGAAATTTCAAGGAAAAATTGTTTCAATCTTTTTAATAAAAATTGTCACTAATATTTTTCAGAATGTTTATTTTATTATTAGAAAACATTTATTTGGCTTGATTTCGTTTTAATGTAATAATTCAAAGAATACTATTGTAAAGTAATTTCAGACAATTGGCAAATTGGAATGGTTTTCTACCCTGCCAAGTGCGTCATCAGCAATCCAAGATCTACTTGCAAACATCATCCGTTTAACTCACCAATATTGAGAAATAGAGTTCGAGAATTAATCATAATTCTTTTACATGTTATGAGTTAGAACGAAATTTGCATACATTTACAATGTGTGTGTATTCTTCTTATTATTATTACAAATTTGTTCATGTATGTATGCATTACTTTAAACAACTCACCTTAATAAACACAATTTACATTGATACGGTTTCTCGCCACTGTGAATTCGCAAATGTTTCGTCAGTGTTGAACTGTCCGAAAATGATTTTTTGCACGCCGAACAACGATAGGGACGCTCACCCGAATGGGTTCTCATGTGCGTAGTGACACTGGAACTTTGTGAGAAACGTCTATCACAAATGGGACAACGAAACGGCTTCTGACCAGTATGTGTGCGTACATGAGCTGTTAGATTGGCGGCCTGTGAGAAACTCTTATTACAGTCCGGGCAGCGATAGGGTCGCTCGCCCGAGTGTGTTCTCAAGTGAGTTTTAAGCGTACTGGGTCTGGCGTAAGTCTTGCCACACAGACGACACAGGTTCGGCTTGCTGTCTGAACCTTCTTCATTGCTGTCCTCGTCTTCGTAGCCACTGGCAACGCCGGAATTCGATGGGGGTCCAGTTATTTGGTTGAATGGTTTTGTATCACGCATTTGTGTGAATATAGTTGGACTTTTAGTGGGCGGTGAATAACTTTGATCCACTTGTGTGCTTGTATAGAAACTTTTTGGTGTTACAGCATCCATGAGGGGTGCTGGCGGTGGTGTTGTGTCTTTTTCGAGGGCTTCGCTGAGAGAGGGAAGTTGGGCTGAGGAATTTTGATTTGATTGCAGAGATGGAGCACGAAAATCAGCTGTAAAGGAGTAGGTGGCTGCAGCTGGATAATGTGAGGGACTTAGTAGCGGTGGGTAAAGGACATTTACCGCTGAGGAGGAATTCGTTGGAGTCCATTGCATCTGAAATTATGAATGTGTAATAAAACAGGTTCATTAATTTGTTCAGAACGTATCGAATCTGATAAATAATAATAAAGAAATAAAAAAAGGCTCACTTGTGAACATTGCATGGGCATTGTAGCATCAGCAGCCCCATAACCATGCATTGTCATGTTCATACTAACATTAACACTCATACTGGGATACATGGCTGCAGCACCTGCTCCTGTTGCCGATGCACTCATATGTTGTGAACTACATGAATTGCCTGTAATATTTCCCGTTACTGACGACGATGTATTTATGGGATCATAGTAACATGACTGCGTTGCAACATTGTTTAACGCATTACTGTGCGATAACGATTGCTGGCCTCCGACAATGGACGATGACAACGATGCCGTCGACATTGACGCTGACGACGTTCCTATTCCTAACTGATGTTGATGCTGGTGCTGATGTTGGTGCTGGTGTTGATGCTGGTGACTACTAGGTGATACTAACATTTGATGCGGATGTACGGTATACGAGAGTGAAGCTTGATGGGGATTGGCTGAAAAGTTGTATGATGCACCACACGGTGAAAAGGGAAAGAGACTGGGTAGGGGATCAATGTCTAATGGTGGCAGGCCTGGAAATGTTGACGCCATTTCATCGGTGGACCAATAATTTGATGCACAAGTGTTTCCACTGCCACTATGGCCAGTGTTATTGTGTATAACTTGTGAATTATTTTGTGCAGATCCAACGAGATCGCCGACAACAATTGGATCGAAACAGGAACCACAATCGAAATCGTTGCTCGGCAATGAGGATAGCGGTAATACTGTATTGCCTTGACACGACAAACAACCAATACACGACGCTGCAGCACACTCTTGCTGTAAATGGGAAGTTAGAGAAAGTTTTATTAAGTATGTAATGTAGTTACTTTTGAACTTAAATCATGATTTATATAAGAAATTCATTTGGGAGTTTGTAAGTAAAACATTTGAACGAAATAATCTAAGCATACAAATTATAATATTTAAAATTTATAATTATTACTAATTTTTCAAGCTTGAGGTCTTTTTTTTAAATATAAAAAACTTTTTATCTTTTATTTAAATCCAATATTTCGGCACTTCCTTGAGTGCCTTCGTCAGGGTTTTTTTCTTTCTTAATTTTACAATTTTTAACAAATTATAACAAATTTAATAATAACTGACAAATTAAAAAATTTTTAAATTCAAAAAACAAAGAAATATTTTTCAAATTAAACTTGATCTATATGTAAATAAATTATTTTTTAACTTCCGTTTCTATTCTTATAAATTAAGTGTCTATAATTTTGTGCTATATTTTCAGTGTCTGACTTAAAATTAATTCTCGAAATTGTCGGAACCTTTATAATTTGTAACATTTCTAACATAAATCTACGTTTATAATTATTTTCTGTGTTTAAAACCATTGTATTTTCAAAATCTGGATAATGGTTTAGATTAGCACAATGAGTTGATAAAGCTGTTTTTTGTGATATATTTCTATATCTTTGATCTGATTTATGTCCTGCTATCCTAGTCTTTAGTTTATTCTTTGTTGTACCTATATACACTTTATTACACTGTCCACTATCATTCCCCTTACATGGTATTTTATAAACAATATTTGACATATCCATTCTCTTTATTTTATCTTTCATATTAGTAAATAGTTTACCTACTGTGTTAAAAGATTTATGAGCTATTTTGTATATTTTGTTATCATATATATTTGATTTTTCTAATCTTTCTGAAAATTTTGGTATATATGTTACCGACTTATATATCCTCTGTTCTGTAATACTATTTCGGTTATTTATTCTATAATTATCATGTCGTATTAATAAATCTGTTATTAATAAAGCTATTATCAGTTAAAATATTAGAAATCTTCTTTTTATTATCTCCATGAAATTCTGAATCACATATTTTAAGAACTCTTTCTATAAAATTTTTAGCTGTATTAATAATTATTCTCTTTGGATGTTTAGAGAAATAATTAATAATTCTACCAGAAGATGTTGGTTTTTGATACCAATCTATTAATATCCTATTTCGTCTTCTAATTATCAAGGTGTCCAAATATGATATTCTTGAATTGGATTCCTTTTCAATTGTAAATTTAATGTCCGCGTGAAATGAGTTAAAAATATTTAGCATTTGTTCTATTCCTGATTCAGAAATTATACAAAATAAATCGTCAACATATTTTGTTAAGATCTTCGGTTTTATAATTAATTTTTCAATACATATATCTAATAATCTTTCCATAACTATATCTGCTACAATCGGAGAAGCTGACGAACCCATAGGAAGTCCTTTCATTTGGTTATATATATGATTATTTAATTGAAAATATCTACTATCTATTATACAAAATTTAAGAATACGTAAAAATAAGTCCTGTTCCATATTAGTATGTTTCCTTATTATATTCCATTTGTCTTCTACTATATTAATAGCTAAGTCTATTGGAATGCTAGGAAACAATGAAACTACATCAAGAGAAATTAATCTCTCATTATTATCTAATGTAAATTTCTTAATTCTGTCTTTAAATTGAAGAGAATCATTAACATTATATTTTGAATTTTCAGTAATTTTATTAAGAATTCTTGTTATATATTTACACAGTTCATATGATGGAGAATTTATCATTGAACATATTGGTCTCAATGGTAAATCCATTTTATGAATTTTTGGAAGACCGTATAGTCTAGGTGCCATTGCTGTATTAGTTTTAAATTTATTCCTTTCTGTAATTGTAATTATTTCATTAATAAAAAGTTCCTGAACTAAATTATTATTCATCTTTTCAAGTTTATTAGTAGGGTCCTTATCCAATCTCCTATAATTAGAATCATCCCTTATAATATCATTTATTCTTAATTCATAATCAGTTTTATTCATTGCCACCGTTGTATTCCCTTTATCTGCATTTAAGATAATAATGTCCCTATTAGATCTCAAAAATCTATCTGTCTCCTTTACTTTGTTCAATATAAACTTATCCCTATTAGTTAGTCTCATTTTATTAATGTGGTTATCTATACTTGTAGTCAGTTTTGTTCTTGCTATTTCCTGTTCCTCTTTTTTCTTAAGTGTCTGTACTAAATCCTCTCCTTCAGTTATAATTTTCAAAACTGGAAAATGTTCTCTTTCCGTCGGTAGCATGTGTTTATGACCTAATGAGAGAACCCATTGTGCTTCAATTGGTATATTTATGTTAGATTTGTTAACAAACCATTTACAATTAAATTTTATACCTAATTCCCTTCTTTGTAAATTAACAAGGTCTTGAAATTTATGTTTATGTCTACATTTGATCTTCTCATTTAAATTGTTAGCTAATTTATCTTCATATTCTAAGAAACTTGCATATTCCACCTCACCAAAATAATTCTGTAGCTGGTCCTCTATTATCCTACATTCCTTTTTTACTTCCTTTAGTTGTTCATGCTTGTACCATATTCTTATATTTAAAATCTTGTTTTGAAGTTCTTGAACATAGTTTGATGTTTTTTGTCGATATGTCGGTAAATTATCATTTTCATGAAAAAGATTAGAAACGTTTTTAGTAGCATTTTTAATAAATTCAAAATTCAAAATATAATGTTAATGATTCTCTTCAATTTAAAGACAGAATTAAGAAATTTACATTAGATAATAATGAGAGATTAATTTCTCTTGATGTAGTTTCATTGTTTCCTAGCATTCCAATAGACTTAGCTATTAATATAGTAGAAGAAAAATGGAATATAATAAGGAAACATACTAATATGGAACAGGACTTATTTTTACGTATTCTTAAATTTTGTATAATAGATAGTAGATATTTTCAATTAAATAATCATATATATAACCAAATGAAAGGACTTCCTATGGGTTCGTCAGCTTCTCCGATTGTAGCAGATATAGTTATGGAAAGATTATTAGATATATGTATTAAAAAATTAATTATAAAACCGAAGATCTTAACAAAATATGTTGACGATTTATTTTGTATAATTTCTGAATCAGGAATAGAACAAATGCTAAATATTTTTAACTCATTTCACGCGGACATTAAATTTACAATTGAAAAGGAATCCAATTCAAGAATATCATATTTGGACACCTTGATAATTAGAAGAGGAAATAGGATATTAATAGATTGGTATCAAAAACCAACATCTTCTGGTAGAATTATTAATTATTTCTCTAAACATCCAAAGAGAATAATTATTAATACAGCTAAAAATTTTATAGAAAGAGTTCTTAAAATATGTGATTCAGAATTTCATGGAGATAATAAAAAGAAGATTTCTAATATTTTAACTGATAATAGCTTTCCTAAACAATTAATAACAGATTTATTAATACGACATGATAATTATAGAATAAATAACCGAAATAGTATTACAGAACAGAGGATATATAAGTCGGTAACATATATACCAAAATTTTCAGAAAGATTAGAAAAATCAAATATATATGATAACAAAATATACAAAATAGCTCATAAATCTTTTAACACAGTAGGTAAACTATTTACTAATATGAAAGATAAAATAAAGAGAATGGATATGTCAAATATTGTTTATAAAATACCATGTAAGGGGAATGATAGTGGACAGTGTAATAAAGTTTATATAGGTACAACAAAGAATAAACTAAAGACTAGGATAGCAGGACATAAATCAGATCAAAGATATAGAAATATATCACAAAAAACAGCTTTATCAACTCATTGTGCTAATCTAAACCATTATCCAGATTTTGAAAATACAATGGTTTTAAACACAGAAAATAATTATAAACGTAGATTTATGTTAGAAATGTTACAAATTATAAAGGTTCCGACAATTTCGAGAATTAATTTTAAGTCAGACACTGAAAATATAGCACAAAATTATAGACACTTAATTTATAAGAATAGAAACGGAAGTTAAAAAATAATTTATTTACATATAGATCAAGTTTAATTTGAAAAATATTTCTTTGTTTTTTGAATTAAAAAATTTTTTAATTTGTCAGTTATTATTAAATTTGTTATAATTTGTTAAAAATTGTAAAATTAAGAAAGAAAAAAAACCCTGACGAAGGCACTCAAGGAAGTGCCGAAATATTGGATTTAAATAAAAGATAAAAAGTTTTTTTTATATTTAAAAAAAAGACCTCAAGCTTGAAAAATTAGTAATAATTGAAATAATAAAGGTCGAATAAAAATACATATTTAAAATTTATATTTAAAATAAATATTTATTATTGGGGTATTAAAAATGGTTTGTAGTAACAGCATCGTTAAATCAGAGCTGGAATGGTAGATACAGCAATATTAGTCCATTTTTATTTAATATGAAGTCTTTAAGATAGATGTTTTCAGAATTTAAACTTTTCACTTTCAATGACTCATTGATATCTTCAAATGTTCTGGGTGTTTTCATGACATAACAGGAACAAATTATCGGAAATGTGTTTCCATTTGTGTTCCAAATCCTTTATAATGGAAGTCATATATTTATATTCAGAGTAAAACTTTCATATTTGAATATCATTTTTATATATCTCTTTATAATCTTTAGCAATGTGAAACTTGTTGTGATTTTTGTTTAAATTGCCACGTTAGGAACTACTTTGAGCATCAATATAAAGTAAACACCTACTATTGTTAACGGAAAAGTACCACAGTTTTCTTGTCAAAATAAAGTAAATAGGTTTATTAAAGCTGAAAATCTTCTAGGCATAGAACCAACCGTTTTTTTTAGTAAAATCAGGCAAAATTTCTTTCCATTCATCCTGTATTACTGCCTTTAGGTTATCCTTGCAAGATATATTTCTTTATCTAATTTTTTGTCCAGATATTTTCACAGGTGCTCAATTGGACTGCGGAGGACGACCTAACCGCTCTTTAACAATTTTGGAGCTATGCTTAGGATCATCGTCCTGTGATAGTTCTAATTTCTCTATACCAGGGAGAGCTACATACAACCCCAGACCATTACTGAGCCGCCGTCACATTTTACCGTCTTGGTAACATATTTATTACTAAAGGCTTTGTTTTGGTTTGCCACATCTCAAATTTACTTTCATTGTTCTAAGAAATTTGAGGCTTGTTTATTTTGCGAAATTCAAAAAAAAAATCTATTTCGATTTGTGTCGGCTTCAATTCATATGCTACCCAATTTCCCTGCTCTTGGGGGAATCCTGCACAGACGCTTTGAAATTGCTGCTTTAGTAGTTTGCAATGATTTTGCAATCTCTTACTGAGTTTGATAACAATATTCATGTAATAATACCTGCAATTCTTGGTCTTTAAACTTTTTTGGCACTATCTTTATCCTCCGTTTCAAAATCACCTCTTCTGAACCGCACAAACCATTACTCGCACATTTAAACCGATAGAACAAATTCAACTTCAGCGGCACTTCTGTTCAAATTAAAGAATTAAAACATATTTTTTCCAAAATAATAAACGTTTTTTAAGCGGTTGCCAAAAGTTTTTGCGGAAATAATAAATGTTCCATTAAACTGGCCTAGATCCAATGTATAACTTTTGACAAAAAAAAAACGCATTTAAAGTATCACAGTAGCGTTTTACATAACTGGTTCCATGGCTGTCATTAAATAATCTAAAGTGGATCTGATTACACTTGTTCTAAAACTAGGTACATATTTTAAAACATGTTCTGAAAAATTTTCTAGGTTTAATATAAACTATATTAATAACACAACAATTGTTTAAAAAAGGGAATTGTCTAGTAACGAATAACGCCTAATTAAATTTGTATGTTAAGATTATTTCGTTCAAATATTTTAAATAAACAGTGTCGCACATTAACATCATTTAAATGGAATAAATGTTTTTAATCACTACTTTGTATGATTTGATTTTCCATGCATATGAAAATATAATCCTTTTGAGTTTATAGAAAATAATTTAATTATTTTAGAAACATTCTTAATGCGTAAAAATTTCTTCTAATAAAATCTTTTATTTTTTTATTTTTATATCTTGATATTATTTTGATTTTTTCGAAATTCTGTATAAAATAAAGAGTGATTTTTGAAAAGCTTTCGGGTTGAATTAAAAACATAATATTTCGAGAAATGTATGGAAATTTTATTTAAGCCGATAGAAAGATCAATATAAAGATGATTTTATGTAAATGTTGACCGCGGCTACGCCTCAAATGATTCATACGCTTGGTCTTTTAGCATACTCTTTTCAAAAAAATAATCTAAAGGCGTTAAAACTTTCGATCTAAGCGGCCAATTGACCAGTCCCAAAGGTGAAATAAACTGTTCACCAAACTCGCCTCTCAATTGGGCCATGGTTTCGCAAGTTGTGTGGCATGTGGCACCGTCTTATTAAACCACAAGACAGCTAAGTCCAGCTATTCCATTTTGGACAAAAACAAATTTGTAACCATTTACAGTAACGTTCCTGCCTTCGTCGTCTTTGAAAAAGTATGGTCCAATGATACCACCGGCCCATAATCCACACTAAACAGTAGATTTTTCGGGATACCACAAGTTTGCTTGTTTACTTATCCATTCAAAACAATTTTCCGATAAAAAAAACTCACATGCCCTTTCTTAACTAAGCATGCATTTTGATAATTAAATTCAATAATCTGCAAGTGTTGTTCGTTTGTAAATCGTTCATGGTTGAATTATAGACCAAACTGAACATGTTTACAGTTACATTTTACATGAAAACAGCTTAGCTGCCGAAAACAGTCTTGCCAAAAAGAAACTTGCTAAAAAATCACCCTTTATAACATTAAGGTAGTGCAAACAATTCACACAAATTTCTAAGACACTTAACATTTTTCAAACATAATTAACAATTACACTGTGTAACACTCGAAAAGCACTTCTGAAATGACCTAGTGTGCGTTAAAGGTGTTGGTGAGCATGTAACGAATCCGGGCTTAAAAGTTTCCATATACCTCCAAATTCCCGAGTTATGGAATAAATACATTTTTTGAGGCTGCTACTTTTAAACATTTATAACTTTTTTATTTATTAACCGATTTTTGAAATTCAAACGGTTTTTGAAAGCAGAATAATTGTTATTTTTAAATATATGTACATATATATACTTCTCATACAATACTAGCACAAACAATGAATAGATTTTTTCAATTATATGGAAAATTTTAAATTTTTTTTAAACTTTTTTCCGAATTTAGTTTAAAGACAACAAATATATTAAACACAGTGGCTTGTATTCATAGACAAAAATAAAGTCGACTTTTACAGTACTTAAGTCAATTTCTTAAAAAAGCCTACTCTAAGTCATTCATAGACAACTTAAAGTTGGTTTTTGACGTTAGAGTCGTCGATTAGATTAACATGATTTAATAAAATAACTTTAATCTAATAAAACTTAACGAATTTTATATTTGTATCACCAATTTGTACATGAAATTTTTTTAAAAATCATCAGTTTCTCGCTTTAGTGACCAGCAGTAATTAGCTAGCATCCTGATTTGACTTTTTCCTTCAAATCTCTTTTCAATTGTTAATAACTCCTGATGGAAACGTTCGCCTTGTTCGTCACTAAATTGGTCTAGATTTTCTGGAAAAAAATCTAAATGAGAGTGCAGAAAATGTATTTTTATATACATTCTGCACCACATTTCTTCGTAAGCCTCCAGAAACTCGTTAACAACATGAACGTAGTCAGCGCTTCTCTTATTATCTAAAAAAATTTTCCGACAATGACATGATTTAACAATTTCGTAAAATTTTCATCAAGAAACATTTTTCTGATTTGTGGTCCAACAAAAATGCCTAGAAATAAAAATATAAAAAAAAATTTCAATGTTTCTTAAATGCTTGAAAATAAAATACACCTTCTTTTATTTTGGTTTCACTTAGTCTCGGAAATAGAGACTTTAAGTACAAAAAAGCCTCATTCTCTTGGTCTAGTCGTTTCACAAATTGTTTCATATATCCCAGCTTTAAATGCAATGGCGGCAAAATAATCTTCTCGGGCCGGACTAGTGGAATAACATTTTTTTTGCTTAGTTGAAATGACTTTCTTGGTAGCCAGTCTTTACATTTATAATGGTCCTTTGCACGACTATTCCTCACGTACTCATCTCTGGTTCAACGATCTTTTTTATTGCTTTCATACACTTTCATGCTCTTTCTCTCATACTCTCTATACTTTAGTGCACTCCTACACTCAGCATACTACACTCATATAAAAATTGAGCTATTTACAATTGACTTGATTCTCTTAAATTTCGTTTGTCATTAGCAAAAATTCGAGTTCTTATTATTTTAGTTTTTTTGTATCTATATATGTATTTAAATTTACTTATTTAAAATAAGCGATTTGTATTGTATTAAAAAAAGAAAAAAATAGTTTTTTTTTTGGATTTTTAATTGTTTTTTTGTTATAATAGCTCCTCGTAAAAAGTACTATAACCTCATTTCTCAACCGATTTCAACATTTTACTCAGAAAAATTCTGGCTTGTATTCATAGTCGCACACTAAAGTCGACTCTTACAAAAGTTAATCTTTAAGTTAAAAGCTCTTACTATCTTTTTGGTATTCATAGCACTGATGGGATTTGTGGTACAATTGTACCAAATTTGGTACAAACAAAACTTTATTGGTACACTGGTACAGTTCATCCCTTTTTGGTACAATTTTTTTTAAGGCAAATTCACTTTTCAGGTGTCAGCTGTTCTACTTTTTTTCTTACTTAGAGAAATGTCAAAAGTTGCTTGTGTTTTTGACATATCGACCAACTAAAGCAACAAACAAAATTTGAAAAATTGTTTTACGTTTTTAAGTTTTCTTTCTGTTATTTTGTTTTTATCTAAAAAAAAGTGCTATGAATTCTTACTATGTATATGCTTTTTTATTTAATAGCGAAATTTAGGTACAATTTATGGCAATTTGGTACAATTTTGCCATTGAGGCGGTACAATTTAAGAATTGTAAGATCCCAACAGTAATTCATAGTCAAAAAAAAAGTATACTTTAAATTAAGCTGGCTTTAAATGGGTGTCAACTCTTATTTTCTTAACTCTGGCATACAATTTCTATTTAAAAAATAAAAAGTGGCAACTTGATCAGCTGTTTTTCTTTTGGTTACTTTTGTTGAAACAAACAAACAAAAAAAACAAAAAAAAAAATTAAAATTTGTAAAACTCAAAATTTACGAAAATAATAGCAAAACGGAAATGGTAAGTTTCAAGAACATATTAATTACTGTAAAATCTCTTTCAATATCTTGAAATCTTAATATTTTTGTAATATTCAATAAATCTTTTAACTTTAAATGAACAGCTGATGTTATTGTAAATTGAGTTAACCACAGGTTCAGCTGGTTTTAAATTTAGAGCCGACTCTAACGTCAAAAACCAACTTTAAGTTGTCTATGAATGACTTAGAGTAGGCTTTTTTAAGAAATTGACTGAAGTACTGTAAAAGTCGACTTTATTTTTGTCTATGAATACAAGCCACTGTGTTTAATATATTTGTTGTCTTTAAACTAAATTCGGAAAAAAGTTTAAAAAAAATTTAAAATTTTCCATATAATTGAAAAAATCTATTCATTGTTTGTGCTAGTATTGTATGAGAAGTATATATATATGTACATTTATTTAAAAATAACAATTATTCTGCTTTCCAAAACGGTTTGAATTTCAAAAATCGGTTAATAAATAAAAAAGTTATAAATGTTTAAAAGTAGCAGCTTAAAAAAATGTATTTAGTCCATAACTCGGGAATTTGGAGGTATATTGAAACTTTTAAACCCGGTTTTGTAATACACTCATTTAGACCTATAACATACACCAGGTCATTTTGAAAGTGCTTGCAAAAAAGGAAATTTTGTAGCACCGTGTTATTAGTTAAAAATATTTTTTTTTTAAATCTCTTAATCAAATTCCACTATTTCATTATTTTCTATGTTTTATTAGTGAAATTTTTGGTTTAATAAAATTCTCGTTGGCAATTTAAATAATTTAAAATCAAATATTATTATTTTTTTTAACAATTTTAATTGTTATATTTCGTTGAACAAAATTTTTTTTTCGCAAATTAAATTTATTTCAAAATATAGACAATTCTTACTTGTTTTTGTGAGTTTTCTCTTATAAAACACTTTGCTTAAATAGTTTTATTTTTGTTATGCACTTTCTAATCCTTTAACTAATTTCACGCACTAATACACAAACTAGCACTAATACACAAACTTTCATTGAAATTATTGTTTCAATACTTATTTTAATGCGTTTTAACGAAAATTTACCTGCGGACTATCCAACGCCAAACCGAATAATGGATTATTGGGAACATATCCCGTTTCAGGTTCCACAGGACCTCCATTTGAGACATCGCACGATATATACATAGCTCCACCCTCTTGATCTTCCAGGGAATCTGCGTAGTAAATGAATTAGAAATAATAAAAATGAAACATTTTATAATATTAATGAAATGGTAACATTTTGTGGTATTTGTATTTAAATGTTAAAGCATCCCTTAAATTATGATTGCAAACACATTGAGATGAAATTCTCCTTTAAACACCAGAATCATAACTTTTATAAAGTGGTAATTTATATGCGATTGCGCAGTGATATTTAAAAGTTGAACTCATTACAGGTAAATTTTTGAATATAACATTATAAAGTTGCAAAAAATATTTTTAATTACTCTTAATTTAATTTTCCTAAATGCACGAAAACCCTAAGCATACAATTAAAAATGTGTTCAAAATATATCCATTATATCCAAAATATATCCATTATAAATACTTATATGGGACCTTGGGAAAGGTAATTTCAAAAAGCATATGGGTAGGAGCCCATTATTATATTAATTCCCCTATATATTGGAATCCAGATTATAAGCAATATAAAAGATCGCAAATAAATATTGTTGAAATTACAAACGAAATGTCAAACTGTCATGTCTGATAACTCATTATTTAGGCCCGACAACGTTCTCTTTGAACTCTGTTCGGAAATATCACAGGTAATGTTACTATGGTTGACAATTTATTTTCTTTGGAAACAGAATGCAAATAACCTAAAAGTTTTTACGTAACTCGATTCAAAAATGTTCAAATTTGTATTTCAAATATATACATTGTAATTTAAACTTTACATTGTGATTTAAAATCTCTGTTTTAAAAAGTTTGGCTGGTGGTTGGTTAAAAAGGTATTTATAATGAAATTAATGAGCAAATATTTCCAAAACTCACAATTTTTTGGACTTTAATTTAAGTTTAAAGAGTTATTTTTCTCGTTGTATAAATAATCTACAAACTCCGTTTCTATTTCAAAAAGTGTAAAGCTCTTTTTTTAATTATTTTTTAAAAACATTTGGAAAATTTCCACTTTATATATGCATGGAATTGGAAAGCTATTGAAAGACTATGTCCCCGTTTACACAGGGAAACAATTGGAAGGGAAACATCTGGAATTCTCTTTTGTATTTTCCTTCGCGGTCATACAGGGAAACAATGTTGTCGGAAACATTCCAGTTTATATTTGTTTTTTGACATTTGTCTAATTGAAGTGTTGTTTTTTTTTTAATTTCTACTGTATTTGATTTAATGTAAGTATATTTTATTTGTGAAATAAATAAATAAATTATAAAAGATAAAATTTATAAAAACATTTATTTTGTTTTACATTATTTATTTTTTTATTTTTATTGAAACAAAGTCAAATATAAAACATAGACAACAAAGCACGCCGAAAAGAAATAAAGCAAATGTCAAAAAGCATAGCAAATGTAAACAATAAGAATGAAAGCACAAAGCGTGCCTCCGAGAACGGGAAACAAATTTCATATTCTTTTCCCCACCCGTCCCTCTCTACCAAACAAATTTTTCCCCTTCCAAATGTTTCCCTCTGTAAACGGGGACTATAAAATTGCCGGGGCATGACAGTTTGATGATCGAACAAAACTTATTTTTTTTTTTAAATCTTCTTTAAGGTTTTTTTCATGAAATTATTTCTTAATATATTATATTAATTGGAATTATTGTTCAAATGTAATTTAGAAGCTCCACTTTTTATATTCTATTAATAATAGGTTTATTTTCTTCTATGACTGCATTACCACTAGTGACAAAATTTGACAAATAGGTCGAAAAAAAAACAAGTAAAAAACGTAACTAATAAAATTACATTACCACTTCTTTAAAAAAAACTTTTATTTTATTCATAAGATAATGGATAAATTATATTATATTTCAAATAAAATTTGAAATATAACATGTAATAAGAAATGTGCTTTATTCCCGAAGTCTATTTCCCAATATAAATAGATGATGTTTACAAATAGATATTCCACATTGCTGATGACGCCCTTGGCAGGGTAGAAAATGCATTGCAATGTGCCAATTGTCTAGAAATATTATTTAGTGTTCTTTGAATTATAAAAACTAATGAACTCAAGCCGAAATAATAAAATGTCTCTAATAATTATTTAGTGCCCCGATAGACTAGGCGATAGAGTGCCGGACTATCAGTCAAAGGGTTGCGGGTTCGATACCTGCCAAAGACTCTGGGTGTTTTCTGCAGATAAGCCAAAAGCTTTGCAGCTTGTGTTTGTTATTTATTAAAAAAGAAAACGTACTGCCAATCTACCTTCATGTCTCACATAATATTATTATATCGCACTTTCATAGATTTTTAGATGCCACAAGTTTTGAACATATTTCTGGATACATATATGAATTCGTTTCTGTTTTTAGGCTACCCAAAGCAGTTCATAGGACTTAAGTCCACTATATAATATGGACTTTGTTGTGCTTAAATCAAGACTTAAGCATGAATTCCTATAAGAACGACATTTTAATTAGCAATATTGCTACATAATCCACAATGCACATTTTTCTTCTATCTAAATAAATTGCACCGTCATCAGATGAAGAAAAACAAGACCGTATCATTAACGAATCTCCACCATGCTATTGGGTATATCTGGGGTCAAGTTCTTTATTTTGTGGCCTTTGGACGAAGGTTTTCTCAACAGAACTAAACTAATTTATCTTCGTTTCATCTGACTAATTTTCAGGCTTAGATGTCTCTAAAGAAATGGTCACATATTTACTGAAAAAAGCGTAACCACTTGTTTAAGCACAACTTTGTTTGACGTTGTTTACTATTACAAGAGTTTTGCAAGAACAAACAGCATCAAATAAAATAAATCAAAATTTTTGTTGTGGCTTGCCCTAAATAAACAAAGTTTTTTTTTAAATAAATAAACGAGTTCAAATATACTTTATTTAGTGACAAATATTTGCCAAGTGTGACCGTACCGTAGACCTAGAAAAACATAACCTATTTTTAACATTCTGTTTGTCCCTTAAAGGTACTTTCGTCGGACTAGGAGCTGTTAATCCAGTCTGAAGCCTATTTCTAATTGTGCGACTAGTACAGATGCACATAAATCAATTTATAGTACTTCAGATGAGCATATTAAACACTGCTCAAACCGCGTCATTGTTTATCGCTTTCTGTCTGTTGTCTCAAATAAAATGACCCCTTAATAGGACCCCTTAATAACACTTTACTGGACTAATACCTATTAGAAAACAAAAATGGGTTTTAACTATTGATTCTATTATTTACCTGAAATAAAACTTAAGAATGTCTTAAATACAAAATTGAAAATAACGTTCTTAATATTATTATTATTTTTTTGAACAAATTGACATTTTCCATAAAAATTGGCCAATTAACTTATGACCATTAAAGAGATTCATAGAAAGCTTATAAGTATAGATTCACCATAAGATCATCAGTACATGGGCGGTAAGATTTAACAAAGTTATTTGTTTTTCTTATTATTTTTTCCAACATTGAACGTATTATATTAAATCACCAAAATACACGATTTATTTAAATTTTACATTTTATATTTTTAGGTTTTTTGTGCAATATATTTAAAAATATAAAAGACAATAAATAATTTCCTGCTTAAATACCACTGTGCAAGATTTGAAACTCCGCCCATTTCGTTATAACAACGTTATACGCCGCACGTTATACATTTAGTTATAGATGTGGGCAAATTGGTGGTGTTTGTGTTTCTGTATATACCTATACATCTACGTATATAATATATACATACATAGGTAAATATCTTTTTAAGGTAGTTGTATTTCTATTACTATACTATTTGTGTATCTCGGGGATGCTTTACACTTATTTATACATAAAATAATATGCATTCCAGTACAGGAATTGATGGTTAGATGGTTTAATTATTTAAATTTGAAATATATGTACATATGTAGGTATGTATGTATTTTTATATTTATTGTATGTAAAAACTTACCCAGAATTATTTTCAAGAGTTTGGAACTTTTATATAGCAATCCCATGACATGACTCCTTTAGCAGGTTGCTTTTGTTCTTGTTCTTGGTGTTGTTGTTGTTTTTGGTTTTTATATACACATTGATTTTTTTTACGTTTCATAACTTGTAATTTGTGTGTTACTAAAATCATACAAAGAAATAATTGGAACTTTAAATAACGTTACACTTTTGGCCGTTTTTTTTTTACTTTGTATTGAAAATTTTAAAAAACAGTTCCACTGCTGCATTATATTTGTATGACTAACAGATCAATTCGAAATAATTTAACTTGGTCAATTCTATTATTGAAAAAATTCCATGTAAAGAGATTTGCAATTTAGAAATGAAATGAAAACTAGGACCAGAAAGAAGCCTAATTAAAAATAAACCAATAAGTTCAGAATGAAGTAACCTAAGCATACAAATTTGAATGTGTTTGCTTAGAATTGTGTGACTTTTATTTTTCATTTAAAATAAACTGTTTTTTAAAAACTTAAATTCAACAAATATTTATTTTTATTCCACATACGGGCAGTACGAATAAAGCACAATATTCCCTGGAATATATTGTGAGATCCACAGCCCAATCGACCACAAATGAATGTGCTCTTGTGCAAAAATCATGAAGAATGTTTATGTACTAATTTCATTTCAATGTAGTATCGATAGAACTGTTAAACACAACTCACCTTGCGACTATGATTTTGTAACACAATAGCTGCCGTATTTATAAAAAATTAAAGTAGACTTCAAATGTACTTAAGGAAAATTTATTTTATTTTTATAAATATGTACATTAGTATTCAAATATTATTATTAAAAAAAACATAAAAAACATAATTTATTTACATTTCCTTTTTAGTGGAGAATGGTGCTGATATAAAGTGTAAGATAACTACAATTCAATTGTATGACTTATTATCAAAAATAACTACTATCGGGGCATCTCCTGTCCTGTATGTGGTCAAGAAACATCAAATTAGATTTTGGAGTCCATATGGTTGTATTCAATTTTGTATGTCTTATGGCTAAATTCATAGTCTTTAGTTAGCTAATGGCAAAGGCTTAACTAATGATTCTTTATTCGCAATGCTTAGTTTGCCATAAGAATACCAAGTAATGGTTAAACAATAGTTAGTATTTTAGTTTACCAATGGTTAACCGAGAAATCGGCCATTATAGTTATTTGAAATAGTAAGGAGATTAGGTACAGAGAAGAAGTATATCTTACGGTATGGTCACACACGACAAATATTTACTCAAAAAAGCGTAATCACATTTGTTTTACGCTATTTGATCTTACAAGTGTTTTGTAAGATCAAACAGAATCAAATAAAATAAAACTTAATTTGTTTGTGTGACTTTTCCTAAATAAAACGATTTTTTGAAATAAGTCGCAATTTACACGAAGCAATTCTAAGCAAGCTAAACTGATTACCTTTTAGACATCAGGGTGAGTGGAAGATAAGACAAGTACACACTTGATTCGTTTTACTCTCTTATTCGTATACAAATGTGTGTATATGTACTCTCAAATAAAAATACAAGCGATTTAAAATTGTGTTAACACCGAAGAAATTTCATGGAATAAATTGTATCAATCTTTGTAATAAAAATTGCTTCGTGTTAATTGGGACTAACTAATATTTGTCATATGTGACCGTGCCTTTTAGTCCAGCAGACATTGCACTGAATTCTCATGCCCAGAACATCAATTTATTTCTAAATATTAACATCACCCTTGAATACAGATGAAGCAACATACAGCCATGTCACAGAGTTTAATTCCGTTCGGAAGTGGAATTAATTCCGTATTTTGCTTCTATAGAAAAAGTAAAACGTAAAATTTTTTCGGAATGAAACCTAGAAATGCTTAAAATTACAATTCCACATAGTAAATTAAATTGTTTCATCCCGAAAAAATTGTTTGTTTTACTTTTTCGATTAAAGCCATATACGAAATTAATTCCACTTCCAAACGGAATTAAACTCTGTGACATGTCTCATAATCTGCATTTAAACCGATTCTATTCATATTCAGAGTTTGTCCAAAGATCCTTATTATGTCATTAGATCCTCATTGCCCTAATCATTAACCCATACTTGAATGCTTATTGCTACCAGCCACAAGTTACTTAAAAATTTAGAAGGAAGAAAAAAATACATTCTACTTGAGTGGATATCAATTACTCGTCTCTAATGGACTTCAAAAAATTTAAAAATTTCGAAAAACATCTAAATTTCTTTGTTAAATTTCAAAACTTAAATTTGGATTTTAGATATATTTTTAAATTTGGTTTGATTGCTAAACTTAAAACAGTTCAAAAATCACATTTATTGCCGTAAGCTCAATATTTTCAATATTATTTTACTTGTATGCTTAGGTTATTTCGTTGAGAATGTTTGAATTAATTGTATATTTTTTCTTATTTGTGAATGCCATAGCCGACTGTTTATGGTTCACGAAGTACTCAAGAAACTTCATTTAAAATCAATTTAGATTATTTACAAAAAAAAATTGTAAATTTTAAATCGATCAAAATGCTTGTTGTTATTTTGTAAGTTTTTTTATTTAGTTATTTAGGGATACACATGTTCGGAGGGAGATGGTATATTATTATTAGAAAATATAAATGCAATGCTACCGATGTGAGATTTTGGGCAGACATTATCTTCATGTCTTAAATTACAGGCAATTTGCCTGATCATTGAAAGAACAAAAATATCGTATGAAAGAATAAGATTTCTCTTTTGACCCACAACATCCCAAAACAGGTCAATACCAAAGGACATATTTTTAGTACCATCGTAGGTATATCGCATCAAAATCTGTAATTAATGATATATGTATAAGATCACAAGCTGCCTAATATCAGATTTTTCGAACACATATCAGAATCACACATTCAATGGTGATACCACAATACAAAAGAGGTTGAGGCATTCAGCATAGCAAGTATATTTGATATTTTTGTAAAAGAAAGACTACTTAAACATTGAGGGTATTGATATTAAGGTCCATAAACCTCAGTGAACCAAACTTAATCAACATTCTAATAACACCAAGCCTGATATTTATGCGGTACAAAACAACTTCAACTTCATGTAAATAACTTTGAAACACAGACTGCTTTAATATATGAAAGGTTAAAAGCAGTTGCTTAATTTTAAGAACTAAATGTTATTAAAATCTGTCATTGCATTCCAAAATCATTCAGATTGACTAAATCATAAATTAAATATTTTATTAAAATCGAAGGAGTTGAAAATTTGGTAGGGATCATGTTTTATTTATTTTTTTTTGTTAAAATTTAGTTTTATTAAGCAATAAAATGTTTTACATTGTGTCGTCTTAATCTGCAAAGCCAAGTTTAATACATGGTAAATTCAAAAATATAATATATAACACCTTGATATTGGATCTAGGACTTTTAGCCGATATTTTAAACGAACTGTTAAAACGATCTCTAACATTATTTTAAAGAAAATGAGAAATGCTCATTAAATTAAGGGTTTTACAAGTTGCGTTATTAATAAAATAATATTGTTTCCGTTTTTTTAATTTTTGATAAATGTTTAGTAAATTGTAATTTTTAATGAAAATTATATATAAATATACAAATTTATATTATATACATATGTATATTAAATGAAGAGAATTAGTGTTTGATATTCAATATAATTTAGCTTTTTCACTGCACCTTTTGGATAAACTGTATTCCATAATTATTTGGCGTTGTATGCTTAATATTATTTTTATATATATATATTTTTTTTTCTTAAATTGATTTAATTTATTAAATTTATTTTATATAAAATATTAAAATATTTTGTGCTTTAAGTTGACTTTATATTTTTCTTATTCTTTTTTCTTAAATATCTTTTGTAATTTGATTAATTTTTTTTTAATTTGATTAATTTTATATTCAAAAATAACCGTTACGCGTTAACGTCAAACGTTGTTGAAAGACACGTTTTGAAATTTGTTTTGTTTTGTATCTAAAGGAACAACTTGCAACGACGAACTAAAGACAGCAACTAATTTTAAATATCAGATCAATTCAGAAAAACTATCGTTCAAAAAATGTATTGATGGATGGGTTTCGTTCAAAAAAAAAAAGAAACTACAACCACAGAGTAAAAAAATTAACTAAAACACACACATTTGCACAGAGGCAACTATGCAACAATAACAAGTACTTAATAACAAATACGAATACAAAAACAAAAAAATTAAAAGACAATAAGAAAGAATATCGCCCTTAAAATTACAAACACACACGTAAACACTCAAAAACTAGTGAGTGGTTGAATCAGCTCAATATTGAAAAACAACAAAATCCCTCCCTCCTCCTACTTCTCCTTCCTTTTCCATTACTTCTTTTTTACACACACACACACATGCATTTATCCATTCACATAGAAAGTGTCATACAAATCAGTTCTTATTTAGTTTATTTGTTGTTTGCGTTTTTGTTTATTATTTTACTACCCCTTGTCACAAAATGTTTGTTTGTTCGTTCGTACTCATTGTCATTCAATATCATACATTATTGGACGACATCAGATACCGGCAGTACATAGAGAATGAGTATGAAAAAAGTGGTAACCAGAAAAAATTAATGAAAAAGTTTAAAGAAGTCTGTTTGGTCAGACTGACGAAAAGACAAGACAAACTCACACACTATCGAACTTAGTTGACATGAGCAATAAACCACTCACCACTACTGATCGTCTTGTTTGCCGGCAACACCAACAAATTCACACATTGAAACTTCTGTTAAGAAGCACTCGCTTCCTTTTTTATTAATCCCTGAAGTGAGTGTTGGAATGGACTGATTTCATTGACTAGCCACCAATTGCGATTGGATGCTTTTCCCTTACTGAAAATTACTCATGCTACTTTATTTTGTTGTAATTAATTTTAAAGGTAAATTTTTATCTGTGATATTGCAGCTAGAAGGACAAATAATAGTGATGATCCTGTGCACACACAATAACTTCGACAAATCAACTATACTTGCGAAAATCCTGTTTCGTGTCCTAAAATCTGAATCTGTGATACCTCCGACTACTGAAAAATATTTACATTTATTTTTGTGACATTTCCAAAAGAACTTAACGTATAAGTTTGACAATTTTAACCTAATTTAGACATTTAATTCCACTCCCTAAAGCAATAAAAATAATTACAGATCCTTTTGACAGTTATTATGGCTGAGGTTTCATAGAAAGTCCAAAAGAGATCTTGATTTTAAAATTCTATAATTCTGGTACTCACTGAAGTTGACCAATTTGCAGGTTAAATTAGAGTAAGAGAACGCTATCTGTAGATAGTTATGTGTGACCCGGCCTAGGAAAGGTGGCTTATGACTCAAAAAAGTAATTGCAAGACACAGCTGTTAAAGATAAACAATGCATTTCGTCAATTTCTTAGTAGTTTTTCTTTTGCATTATAAACAGTCATGCTAAATAAATATTTTTTGTGCAAAACAGCTTTTTTTTTTGGTAAAATCGTTTTTGCATTTTTTTTTGGTAAAATCGTTTTTAAATTTTTCAATTCCATTTATTATCTTGATTCTGCATTTTCAATAAAATTCTGTTTTTCTTTCATTTGTGCTCTTCTTTCTCTACATTTTTAATACACTTCTAAGCAAGTTAGGACTTTTTAGTTTTCACCAGGTGAAAGAGCGTCTACTATCATAAGCCACCTTTTCATAGGCCGGGCCACAATATAGATTTGATAGAAGTTTACTCAGAATATAATTTATTTCAAATGTTTTTAAGTTTTTTTGTTTTTATATTTGATTTTTATTACCAATTCTTATCGTTATTTACAGAGTTTGTATATTTATCATAATAATCTTATATGTAATGTAATAATTCATAAATGTAAAAATAGGTTCAAGATTTTTCTTGAAACAAGTCAGAGTGCAATATTCGACTGTGCCGAATCTTTAATACCCTCCACCTAAACGTAATAAGAAATACAAAAACTATACTAGGGAGTTACTTCGTATTTCGATTCGAAAGCAAAAGCTTTCGAAATACAATGTAAAAAAGTATACAAATTCGAATGATTTTCTTTTCGAATCGAAATACGGAGTAACCCCCCTGGTTATAGGACTAGTATATCCCTATTCCGTGTTTTTCATTCAGTCTTAGTGCAAATTTTATTAGTATTTTATATATTGTTTGAAAGACAATATCACATTGGTCGTAATTCACTAATGTGACGTTATTTTAAATGTTTAGAAATTTTATCTAATTTTGACCATATATAATTAATGTAATTAATTTTCATAATAATCTTGAGTGTAATTTAACAATGTATAAAATTAAAAGAACATGTTTCCATATTCACACCAAGTTAAGAAACAGAGTATAAAAAAGGATAAAAAGGTTAATGTTGAAGAAATATTATTTTAATCCAATGATCATAATTTTTGTTCTTAACATTTTCTTTATTCTAATCCCTTGCGATTTGCAGCACTGGTTTAAGTCCGAGTTGAAAACCTACAAAAGAGAATTTCCCACCGTTGGAAGTTGAAGAAAATTAGAGTTATTACAATATCTCCGTTTATACTTCTGCCTCAAAAGCTTCATTATTACAATAACTTACTTCATGACGTTCAAGTATTATAGTTTTATTCTCATACGAGGTCTCCTTTTCTTTTAAAGAAACTTCTTTGTTAAAAGTGAAGCATCTCAACTAGCATTTAGGATTTTATGGTAAATAAATGTTTAAAACGTTAAAACATTAACTTTTGAAAAAATTTTTTTTTTAAATACGAGTACCTATTTGGAATATAAATAATTTCTAATTATTTTAAGTTTTATACTCTTCATCATCTACATCTATCTTTGTATAATAAAAGTAAAGTATATATCCCAAACTTTAATTTGACCATCACGGATTTTACAGTTTTTACTTGGCTCACTAAGGATTAATCTGTAGTAATTGCAGTAATGTTCTTTTTGTTATGGTCAATATTCATTCGTTCTCTACTTATTGCAACAAAATAATTCTCAATCCTGTGTGTTCTATAGTTCAAAGCATTTGTAGCCCGTCTACTGCAGTTTACCAGAGTATCTCACACATAAACTATTGTTTAATTCACAAGTGATGTTTCATGTTGTACATTGTATGATACAACTATTTGATTGTGTACACAATTTTTAGCAGTCGTATGTTTATGTTGTCAAACCTTTAAAATAATAAAAGAAAAATACTTTAAACAAAATATCAATACTTTCCAAAATTAAGACATACCGCAGTATTTTCAACAATATCCATTATTCAAAGTTTTTGTTTATTAATTTTATTTTCTTGCTTTAAATTTGTCAAACAGTTTATGATTTGAGTGTGACCGTTTTAACTAAAATGAGTAATTTTTATGTTGAGATAAATATTTTCACTTTTGGCAACGCTTAAACTTTCATACAACATTCGAAGAACATACATATGTATGTATGTAAATATATCGTAGGTGTTGTACAAAATGTTTATATAGAAATTACCAACAACATTTGTACAACTATTTTAAATTCAGACGACGCGTCGTACTACTCCTACGACACTACAACATCAGTTGTGAATTGAACAAATGTACTCTGGGCTCATTACTTTACAAATTTATTCCTTCGTTCCTTTTAATACCAAATACACATAGCCAGTGTTGACAGAATTATATATTGTTATTCAAATAAAACAGCATAAAATGCGAATTATGTCAATTGCTCCATTGGATTTACGGATTTATTTATTGGATTTTTTTAATTTATGTGTGAGCTTATAAAAGATTTTTTATTTTTATATAGAAATTACTCGATATTATGATTTCCTTTGGAAATCTTCAAAAATATTTATATACACATAGAAAATTTGTTATTTTTTATATATTAAAATAAACTAACTCCTGACGAAGATTTCCAAAGAAAATCGAAATATCGAGTAATTCATATATAAAAATAAAAAATCTTTTATAAAAAACAAAAAGTGACCTCAAGCTAAAAATTATTTAATAAAAAAATCATACAAAAAGGTCGATGAAAACAGAATAAAATTATTTATGTGATATTTCAATAATTACTTTCTCGTGATCACATACATATTTCCCTTCTTTTTTTGATTTTTTTAATTTCATTATTTTGCGAACTAAAAAAAATTTAACCTACTGGCAACACCAACCCAGACACATTTGCCAACAGATATGGTGACAATCTCTTGACTACCTACGTACTCAAACTCACACTCGTACAAAACTGACTTCTTCTTAACCAATGACTGTCGTCTACCATTTCAATTCCGTCCGCGTCATCCATGAATGTGTGTAAAATGGATGAATGGTTGGATGAATGTGTCGCTTTATTTGTTTTTCGATTTTTTTTAATTTTGCTTCTGTCGTTTTTTGTTTGTTTGCACTTCTTTGTCTCATTTGTTTTACTGCCATTTCCATTTGTAGTTTCACTCTACTCTCCGCCACCACAATGATGAAGATGAACGTACATTTTGCTGCTATAGAATAAAAAATATTTCTTCTAGCTGCCGATGTTCATTCAATTGTAATCAGCCACAAAAATTGTAAATCTCTGTTTATTTTTTCTACATTGGTGAGTGTTTTTTTTTGTTATTCGATATTGTATTTGTGGTGGAATTGGTTAAAATTATGAAATATTTATTTAAATAAAAAAACAACATATAAGTAGTACCTACAAACACTCTTAGTTTAGTTACTTAGTTTAGAATCTAAAGTATTTAGTTCAGTTTGTACTATGTACCTACTACTACATAGTGAGAGTATTATCAGGCCTCCATTAACCATAGGGCTAATTGGGCTGCAACCCAGGGGCGCCAATTATCAGAGGGCGCCAAATAACCAAGACGATACAATTTTGATTTCTTTTTTTTAAATAGTCAGTGGGTCAAACCAAGGCATATTTAACCAGGTGGCAGCGTTACTCCAGCTGACTATTTTTTGCTCTACTCATGTTTTTTTCTTGAAAACCTACCTAAATGTCAAAAACTTGTTTACAAATAGTCAAAGTTTACATACAAAGTTTTTTTTTAAATATGTTATAACGGTAAAAAGATTATTTTATATTTGAAAAATTAAGTTTTTGTCTCTGCCTTCCTTATGTGCGTAAAATTGTTTAAAAGTGTTAAAGAACTATTTTATATTTAAGAGTGTGTTTTTTAAGTTTAATTCACTATTGTTTTCTATTTTTATCTATGTATGTATGTATGTATGTATGTTTGTTTTCTTTATTTTATGTCAAATGTTTTTGACAGTTATGAAGGTGTTACACAAACAAAAATGCCTGTTGTTCTTGTTTTGTTGTAATTGTTGTAGTTACGCTGCCACCTGGTTAATACATCTTGGGTCAAACCAATAAAATGCTGACGATATGTACTTACATATATATTTAACATGTTTTCCCCGAATTAAAATTGTTTTTTTTTTTCAAATACTGCTAGTAATGTTTTTGTTTGTTTAATAATTTTGGCAAGAGCAGAGCACACATGCTAAAGTATGCTAGTCATTTTTTGCTTTGATACATACATATACATATATATATATTGTAAAGATTATCGAAGGAATTATCGAATATTAGAATATAAAAATAAAACTGTATAAAAGTGCGACAAATTTTATTTAGCCCAGGGCGCTTATATTTGTTAATACGGCCCTGACTATTATAATAGAAAATTCCTGCCAATACCCACCGAAATGTTAAGAGATTAATTTACAAACAAGATTCAAACGACTAGTCATAAATTTTTTACATTTTTTCTTTATTTATTGTAAATCTTTGACACTGATCTCGTATTTGACAAGTAGGTAATTAAGTAGAATTTTCAGAAAATATTGTCTGCATTTGCTCATTATCAATGGGAATAAAATGCTTTTTACAACATTTCGGATATGGCGCTGACTGCTCGATGGGTTCACCCAACTTAAAACCCTTTGGTGGTCTTATTCTACCAAATATATATATATATATATATATATATATATATATATATATCAGCATATTAAAGCAAATTTTATATTTCTACATACGTATGAAAGACAACAACATTAGACCACAGGGAGAAAAGGGATTTTTAAACTCTTCTCCAGGCGATAAAATCAAATTACCCACAATACATTTACCTGGGTATTCTAAAATTATATTAAATAAATCATTTGTTTTGTTATTAAACAGTCTTTTTAATACATATGTACATATCTTTATATATACTTGGATCTGTATAAATTCCTCTAGACTCTGCTACCCTATTCGCGAATACGAGGCCATAAATTAAACTTATCAAAAGCCAAAGTTTCATTGTTCTTTCAATGCGAGATGCTAGACATCATCTAACTGATTTACTGATGTTTACATCAGTGTTGACAAACGTGGTACATTTGTACTTTTTTATGATACATTTTAGACACAGTTGGTACCGTGGTACTACCACGAGTCAATGTTGTTGCATCAAAATTTAGTATTTCAGATGAAATATGTAGATAAATATATCATTTCAGTTAATATTTGCGTAATAGTCCAAGCCAAAGAGATTTTATTAAATTTAATGAACAATATCAATTTGATCTTTAAATATTCAACTATAAGATGATTATTAGGACAAGAAATTTTTGGTTGAATTATTGAGCAATTGTAGCCTCTGACAAAAGCTGAGCTTAAAATGTAGTCAATCAGGATTTCAAAATCGTTAGAAGTTAACCCTTCTATTTCTTCTATTTTTGAAATAATAAATCTAGTAATTTTGGAAATGCAATCGAAGGATGGTTCCAAAAGAAAGGTTAAGTTTATGCAAATAACTCGATACTTCATAAATAAGAATATTTTTGATAATCGCAATAATTAAGGCAAATAATATTCTTAAAGATTCAAAAGTAGCCGTCTAACTAACTTTAAACAAATACAAACAAACCCTAAATGAAGATAATTTACAAAAAAAAATTTATTATGATAAGCTAAAATAAAATTGTTAGAGTATCCTTTGGCAACCTTCTTCCTGGACCACTAGTTGCATATCGTGAACAAACGCTTTATCTGATAGCATTTTCCAATAGAGACCAGTTTAACAGCATTTTTTAATATCACCAGAAGTTAGATAATGATTCTTTCAAGAAGTCTTACAGCGTATTCTTTTTTATCACTGACAATAAATCAATATCAATCGAGTATAAAATTGTACTGCTAAAAATGTCGCCATAAAATATATAAAATTTTCGATTAAGTTTTAACGGGTCCGCCATTTAACATTTTTTTTTCAACTAGTGCTTATTTCGTGAATGGTAGGTAACACTTAGCCTATATCTGATTTGATAATTAATTAGTTTTATCCTTCCGCTGAACGAATATGGTTGTGTATACGCTTTTCTTCGCTTCGCTAAGTGGGCCTGCGATCGACTTACAGAAGATGTCGATTTTGCCAAAAAAAAATCATCTTTTCAGATGAAGCTCATTTTGATCTTGGCGGGTATGTAAACAAGCAAAATTGTCGCATTTGGGGCACAGAAAACCCGCACGCATATATTGAAAAGCCGATGCACCCAAAACGAGTTACTGTTTGGTGCGGATTTTGGTCCAGAGGCATAATTGGGCCATTTTTCTTCGAAAATGAGCAAGGAGTGGCCATTACAGTCAATGGCGATCGTTATCGGGACATTTTGAAAGAATTTTTGTTCACAAAAATTGAAGAGGAGGATATAGGCAACATTTGGTTTCAACAGGACGGCGCTACGTGCCACACAGCCGAAACTACACTCGATGTTTTGCGCCCTGTTTTTGAAGATCGCATTATCAACCGCAGAGCTGATGTCGTTTGGCCACCTCGGAGCTGCGCTGACAAGCCAGAGACAATTGACGCTTTAAAGGACAATATTCGTGAAGCTATTGGTGAAATACAGCTGCACACAATCGATAATGTGCTTAAAAATTTGACCGATCGTGTAGGCTACTACATGGCCAGCCGAGGCAGCCATTTAAATGAAATTATTTTCTATTATTATCCGGAAGGATTGTACTTTCAAATAAAAAAAGAAATTTGAGAGTATATTCAGTAGTTTTTTTTATAGCATTTTCAAAAAAAAATGTTATTTGGCGGACCCTTTATTATTATTTAACAAATATTGAAAATGGTACCGTGGAGGTCTAAAAAGTGCGTTTTATTTATATAGTCAGTACGAAATCCAAAAAACCCATTTTGCATCACTGGTTTACATAGATTCTAAAAATCTAATTTGAGTTTAAACTAATTTTTGACTATCATGTCAGTGATAAGAATTTTTTTTAATTTATTTTATTTAGTTGTATAAATATTAGGGTATCCATTAAAATTTGTATGTCCATTTTCGTAAAACGAATAATTTTGTGCAGAATAAACGAATAAAACAGAAAAATAATAGAATCAGTAATTAAAACAGTTTGAAAATTGAATGATGTTTTAAATACAAAATAGAAAATATCATTCGTACAATTTTTTATTAATTTCGATTTTTAATTTGAAAATTTGAAAAATTATAGATTTTTGCAGTTTTTTTGCGCGAAAAGGTGACTTTATTAATCTTTTAAGCTTTCTTTAAGAACATACATACATATGTATAACAAGCATATCGCACACATAGTACAAAAGTGACTTAATTCAAAATTTTCCAAAATTTACTTTTTTTCCATAAATTAATTCAGAGTGCACATCTCTAATTACTGCAAAAATTTCTTTCACATCACTATCTTCTTTAACTGGAAAAATACAAATTTGTCTATTTTTATGTGAACGATGAACTTTTTTTGTCTCCTGAAAATTTTAGTATTTTGAGTTGTGCCACTTTTGTACTATGTCTGCAATATATAATTTTCCTAATGTATTGTTCCCACAGCTTTCCATATTTAAAATAACAAAAAATTAGCAATGTTGGTAAAACATTTTGGATTAAAATTTATGAAAGACTTTGTTCGTATTTATCACTATACATATTTTTCTCTCGGTAACATTGAAATGTATAAATTGATAATAATAACCCACAAATAATTTAGCCCATTACAAAAGTTTTAAAATTTAGTCCAAAGCACGTTAATTCGAAAAACACCTTTTCTACCAATTTGTCAATTAATTAATTTGGCATATTCGCGTTGAAACCGCTGTCAAAGCTCGTCTAAAATAGTTTGAATTATGCGATATTGTGTCAACTGTCTCTTTACGATTGACAACTTTTTGCTGCTCACTGCATCAAAAGGAAATGCACGCTAAGCTAAGCAATTATTTTACAATTTTGGATGTGTGCTTTGGGTCCAGCTGTGAAGTAGCTTAATCCATATGATAGACGCTCTAATTGAGAATATGAGTTTGCAAAATAGACAGATGGTCTTCTTTCCTCATTATTCCTTCGATTCTCTACAGTGGTCCGAGATGCCACCATGTAAAGCAACCCCATATCATAACGTTCCTTCCACCATGCTTCATTGCTTCCTTTCTATGCTGTCTTTAAATGCTCTGTGCTGTTCGGCGCCAGCAATATTATTTACCTTCAAATTGAAAACAATTAAATTTGGATTCGTCCGACTAGATTACATGTTTCCAATCATCTACTGTTCAATTTCTGTGCTCTCTTGCAAACTTTAACCGAGCTTTAAAATTGTTTATCGGCAATGCAGGTTTTAATTTGTTTACTGCCAATATCAGGAAACGATGTCCATTGACTATATAAGCATCTTTTGGTGTTAAACACTTGTCTCTTTTCATTTGTGTTGCCATGAACGTCCGCATACATTAATAAATTTGTGGTTTGCGAACAATAGAACGCCTTTTTGGACTTTTATAACCACTGATTGACTTACTTTAAGCTGTTTAGTTATTACTCGTGCACAATAGTCTCTTTTTGCTAGAATATTGTTATCAATGGCTCTAAACAGTTTCTCGATTATTTATTATAATTTGTGTTGTGTTGGATAATTTGCAAAAATGTGTACACAACATGCAAGTAAATTTATTCAATTTTTAATTAATACATTTTTATTTTCAATTTTGCAAATTATTTTAATGAATGACAAAAAACTTGTTTAAATAATCTTTATTAGTTGTATTTTTATGCAGTACAAAGTGCACAAGGCACAAATATGTACTAATGTAAATATTTGTAATAATTACTCATTATCATTCTCAATTGGTATATATTGCCTTTCACAACATTGTGGATATGGCGCTGTTGGATGAACGGGTTCTCCCAGCTTATGACCATCGGGAGGTAGTATGGCACCACATCTTAATACAAATAAACAATTTTAGGTTTATTATTGCTTTAGTGAAATATCAATATTAAACTTACGTATGAAAAACAACTGCTCCACTCTTACCGCACAGCATACGACCGCAACGTGAATAGGGATGTTCTCCAGGAGACAAAACCACACCTTTAACTACACATTTGCCTGGGTGATCTTATTAGAACAAATAAATAACAATTATTATAATTATTACTAATAATATAATTAAATTTTACTTGGATCTGCATAATTTCCTCTTACTACCGCTGCCCTATTTACGATAATGAGGCCACAAATTATACTAATAACAAGCAAGAATTTCATTGTTCTTTTAATGCCAGACGCTAGTCATCGACTGATTGAATTTTGATGATTTTGTGTGACTATAAATGAAATTGTTTGTTATTATTGCAGAATTGACTTTTAGAATAATGTTTATGATAAGAGTTCTAAAAATGTGAATGCCTGTGATTAGTCGATTCTAATACTAAACACGCTTTTAAATAATTTAAAGCAATGGTAAAAAATACAGATTGCAGCCCTTGCTTTTACTGTGAGCGTCAATATAAAGTAAACATCTAATATTGCTGAAAAAATATTTTATTATAAATATATGGTACTACAAGTACAAATTTAAAAGAACTTTCTTAAGTGACTTATGGCGTTTTCTTTTCTGGCAAAAATGTTACACGTTTTTACCATGTTGCATTTTTCACACTCTGTATTTTTAGAGGGGGAGAATCGCACGATAAAACAGTTGACATTTGTTTTGTTTATGAATGTGTATTTGTGTTAAGAAAAAAAATATACAAAATGGAAAATATTACTATTTTATGTGCTGAAAAATTTTTGGATGACTTGTTGGATTCATCTTCATCATCTGATGATGATAAAATATTTGATATGATTATGGAAAGGAATCCACAACCGCGAGTGAAAGGCTTTTTTAAATATCGAGATAATCTTTCTGTTTCATTGTAGATTACCGACCCCTGATTGCACCATACAACCCCAGACCATTACTAAGCCGCCACAATATTTTACCATCTCGGTAACATATTTATTACTGAAGGCTTTGTTCTTAGTTCGCCATATTTTTAAGAGGTTTTGAGGTACGTTTATAATTTTTTGTTTGCGAAATTCAAACGTTTGGTTTAGTTGTTCTTTGGCCATTTTGATGCAAAGTTCTTCTAATCGTACTCGCGCTTACACGTTTTCCAAAAGTTTTCGTAACATTTTCAGTTATTTTTACAGTACTTTAACTTTTCTTAAGGCTTCATTAGTCTTTACTTTCTGTTGCTGTTCTGTTCCGTGTCGTTCAGTTGTTAAATTTTTGTAATTAGTTTTTCCGTATAAACGTATCAGCTGTTTTAGGTAAACAGACAACACACCGCGAAAATAAATTAAAAAATACAAATCAAAGTGTTTTTATTGTACAATATGTCATTAGTTTCGACTAAAGTAATGTGTTTTTCGTTATCCATCGTTTATTTTTTATATTTTTATAACTTTTATACAAAAACTTATTTAAATTCAAAGAAATTGAAAATTTTTGTAATAAACCAAACATTTTTTTGCTGTGCAGATGTCAGCTGTTTTGTGTTGTCACTTAGAGACTAATTCTGCCTTTACTCCGAACGACGCTGTAGTCGTTTTGCACCAGGCAAATTTTCTACTATATTGCGTTTTATTATACTTGGCTGAAGGCCTTAGTCGCTATTGCTCTTATCCTTATATTATCTTATAATTTGTAATTATAAGCTAATAGAATAATAAATAAATATACTTGTCTATAATTTTTATTTAATGATATTTTGTTTGCAATAAATGGCAAATTTTAGCAAAATTTTCAATATTCGCCGCTCTGGACTCTACAGTTTTCAAACTCGTTCACAATTTTTTTTTTATTAAATGTCAAATATTTATTTTTATAATTATAACTAACTGCCGTACATTTATATATTTGTATAAGGAACTATGGGAACACTAATTTATAGCGATTGAAAACTTTAATGAAATTCAAAAATTTCATCATCAAACAATAAACAAAATGATGTAAAATTAATACTATTTATATACCATTCACCTTCATGAGAAGGGTATATGTTGTATATAAGTTTGTCATTCCGTGTGTAATTTTCCGACCCTATAAAGTATATATATTCTGGATCCTTATAGATATCGGAGTCTATTAAGCCATGTCCGTCTGTCTGTCTGTCTGTTGAAATCAATTTTCTGAAGTCTCCAGATATCTTCGGGATCCAAATCTTCAATAATTCTGTCAGTCATGCTTTCGAGAAGTTTGCTATTTAAAATTAGCAAAATTCTTCTATAATTAACGTAGATATGAGCAAAAATCCGAGACAACCTCTGAAATTTTCATCAAAAAAACTATCAAACAAAGTGTATTAATATTGTTACGAACAAATTCATCAACAGATGGCGTGTTTATCGACATACAACTTGTTTAGCATTTGTAGTAGTTTTGATTTATAAACATTATTGTTATGAACTGTTATAAACATAGCAATATGGCAACATTGAGTTTTAACGACTTTGGCTGAATATTCTATACACGAACATTCTAGTATCTTAGTTTCGAACCTTCCAGAAATTATGATTGCTGTATGAATAGACTAACACGGCCAACCAAATGAAGCAGTTTATTGTGAGTCATTGTTGTGCAAACATCAAAGTGTTCGAAAACTTTAAGTGTGTTCTAAAACCGTAATATAAGTGTGTAAAAAGACAGTCACCTGGGTTCTACATTTGTAAAATGAAGTGGAAGTGAAATTTTCATTAATTTTGTGAAAATGATTTTAAAAGTAAAATATCACTTTCAGTTTCGTTCATCTTAGTTAAAAGTTTCACCTCGTTTTCTAGAACGCCGTGAAATTGTCCATGTGGAATTGAAAACGATTTAGTTTCACTTCGTAGTGGAATATAGAACATAGGCGAGTGTGTTAATTTTTAATTGTGTTTGTGTACAAACACATATTTTCTGCAAACTACTTGACGCTTTTATTTTGAAATTAAAAAGAATCCGGTTTATTTAAAGGAAATAAACCACCATTTTTAAAAGGTAAAAACGTAACAATATAATATATATGTATATGCATGTATGTATATAATATAATTATGCATCCACAACAAAGGTGAAGGGTATATATGATTCGGCATAGCCGAATATAGCACTCTTACTTGTTAATTATAAAATTATTAAGAATTCTAAAAAGAAACGACAAATTAACACAAAAATATTTATTCGTTTTAATCGATTATCTTCTTTTTCAAATTAATCAAATTATTTGGTATACAAAAATATTAATTTTGAAAATCTTCAAATAATTACTCGTAAGAAATTTTTCGATTATTCGATACCCTAACAGTGACATATTCAGCTTCTTAAAAATTGCCCGCCGATTTTCGAAAGTCCAAATGCGGTAATTTAGCTTGTTGATGATCCAAACAAATGACTGGTTGTTCTTAAATTAATTCTTAATAAAATTCCAGCGAAAATTACTTTTAATAGAAAACAAAATTCTTGTTTTAAAACCCTTTAAATACTTTCTTTTCAACTCTAAAAAGTGAAAGAATTTCATCATTAACTTGAGATGGTTTTGTTGTCCTAGTATTTTACTTTTTATTTTGCTTCAAACTAAAGAATTAATTGTTATTTTGAACTAGGAATTAATTCTCATGAAAAATGTTATCAATAACTATTAAAGATCACCCAAATATAAACTTGTCTGTACCAACAAAGTGTTAAGAAGTTGCAATATAAACTTTCTGCAAATACAGGTGTTAATTGTTTAGAAATTCACCTATGCAAATATTTCTATTCCTCTAAAAAATCATCAAAATCAATCACAGCACTATGGTTACAAATTATTTACATTAACTTGAATGGTAGTAACAAATAAACTAAACCACAATATAAAACCAAAAGCCCACCCTAATAATGATTCCTTTACCACTTCCACCTCATAGTCCTGTTTCCATATTCACAGGGTAAACACCCCTTATAATTGATACACATACCTTAAGAATTTAAACAAACACAAATGGGCAAACAAAATTTTGATACTTTTTGATAAGCGAGCATATTGCACATTATACGCTACTTAATTAATTGTGCTCTCAATTATCATTATTGTCATGTCGTTTTTGTTAGGTTTTGAATATTTGTAAGCTGTGTTTTTAATTCAATTTGGGTTGCTAAGCTTCTTAGAAAAAAATTGACTTTTTTGAATTGATTGTTAAAATCATCAACCAGAAAATCCTTCCTTTGATGATGTTAAACAAACAAATAAATTTCAAATAAAATGTTTCTTTTATTGCATAAATAAGTAACTCAATTGTAACTCACATATTGTTTATTTAAATACACGTGTTGTAGCGTTAACTTGATTGGCGACTCTCTTCTAGATATTTGTTGCAAACTGTACATTTTTTTATTTACATATAAATAAAGTATTCTGGTTTCTTTTAAACGTCTACACCTTAATTCTGATTTATTTTCTGATAAAAATGTTGGATCTGGACATAGAAGATATTAAATTTAGGTATTTTTAAGATCTATCCCAATATCCGCAGCATCTTCCATCGGTGTCACTGATCCAAGAGTTGCAAATTTCAATGAGCGATAGCTGGGTTTTGTTGATTTTGAGTCGATTTCAGCTTATTGTCATAGACCTAGTCCACGTCATCCCCATGTCTTTTAAATCGGTCCAAAAGAAATTGGTTATCATAGATCTGTGTAAGATACACAGACTGAGGCAATATTCTCACCAATGTCTTTTTCAAAGGAGTACGGACTAATGACGATAAAGGACCGAAGTTCGTATATGGGTGGATTTATTGCCACTTTGTGTGCCCCAAGTAGGTTCACAACGTCTCACATACGGCATTTTTTCCATTCATCCAAAAATGCGTCTTGTCCCTACGGATGATAATGTTCGGACTAACGAATGCTCATTTTGATAATTAGATTTTATCATTTGGACGTGTTGTTTTTGTTTTAACAGCCCTGGGCCGAGTGAATTCAGTTCATTCCGTTACATATAACCATACGTCATGGAAATCTTTTGATTTTAGCGTGTAACTTGCCATGATGATTTGGCATCAGTGATTGAATAATAAATACATAGCCGCCACAGACTGAAAACATTGAACGATCCTTATTGGGAAATCCTTTACTCTTTTGAATAGAATATATTTTGGTTCAAATGATCACTCACTAAATCTTCTACCACACACATATTAATGCACATAAAGTGTTGGCAAAAATAATAAGAACTGTTAATATTTCAATAATAACAAATTTATATTTGCCAAATTAAAGTAATGCATCACTTCTTCAGCAACAAATTAGAATTTATTCACAAGATTCAAGAAAAGTAATAAGGACAATATATTTTCTGCAGAATTAGTTATAACTTCATAACAATCTACCTTTATGTCTCACATATTATTAGACATTTAACCATTTTTAACACTTCTTCGCACCTGCGATACATATATCCCACAAGTTTTGTACATAGTTCCTGAGATATGGAATTCTATTCCTTCTTGATGTTTTCCCTCATATCGTTTTTGTTTTAAGCTATTTATATCTCGCTATTTTCTTTTTTAGTATTCTCCAAGAGGGTTCAGAGGGTTTAAGTTCGGAGTTTTTGATGCATTTTGTTTTGCTTAAACCAAGACTTAACTAGTTTGGATGTGTGCTTGCGATCATTGTCCAGCATGAATTCTCATAGGAGCGTCATTTCTTCTCTGGCATAGGGTAGCATTTGATTTTGCAATATTTCTACGTAATCCACAGCTCACATTTTTTCATCCATCTGTTGAAACGACATCAGATGAAAAACAACAACCCCATCAATCCAATAAATTGGAACGACAACTCCTTCAAATTTATCTTCATTTCATCTGACCAAAGCAAATTTCTCCAATATCACCGGTGTAGATGTTTCTTAGCAAAATACAACCTATTTTTAAGTCCCAATTTACACGAAGCAATTTTTATTGAAAATATTGATACAATTTTTTCCTTGAAATTTCTTCAGTGTTCACACAGCAGAATATTATTGCTTAAATCGCTTGTATTTGTATTTGAGATTACATATACACACATATGTATACACATACATATGTAATACAAATAATAATGTGTACTCGTCTTGTCTAAAAGGTAATCAGCTTAGCTTGAAGAATTGCTTCGTGCTAATTGGGACTAACATTCTGTTTGCTTAATAAAGGTACCTCCTTCGGATAACGGGCTTTTACTTCAGCTTACCGAAGCTTATTTTTAATAGTATGTACCACTAGTAACAGATGCACATAAACCCATTTTGAGCTCTTGAGATCACCAAAATAGATTTTTTTTCTTTTACTTATTAAGCACTGATCAAACCGTATCGTTATTTTTCGCTTCTTGCCTCTTGTCTGTGAATTTAGTTTTCTGTGAGTAGCTTGAAACCCCTTTGTTTTCGAACAATCCATCATCAGTATTGTAATTTTACTCATACTTTATACTTATTTTCGAAGCTTTAAAATAATTTAAATTCAAATAAAGTGCAGTGCTTTGCAAGACCCATTATTAACAATTTTTGGACTAAAGGCAATTGGAAACATAAGAGAAAATGGTTTTAACTCTTTTCCTGTTAAAATAAAATTCAATGATGCCTTAAACACAACATTTAAAATATCTCTCTTTTTATTTTTGACAAGCAAATTATAATTTTCCCTGCAAATTAGGCAATTATCTTATGACCATTAAAGCTTATCATCAAAAAATCATCACAGTAGTTTGACAATAAGAATTAACAAAGTTATTTGTTTTTAAGTTACTTTTTTGTTCATATCATTGAAAATTAAAGCAGACGTTCTTATTATTTTTCCAACACTGTAAATACATACTATAGTATATATGCCAATTCGTTTTAATTTTCCATTTGCCATTTTATCTTTTACGCCTTTTCCATTTTTACAACTTAATACGACGTCCAAACAACATTTTCCAAAATAAAAATATTTCTTTGGTTTCAAAAATCAATGAAATACTTTTTCTTGGCGTTAGCGCGCATTCTTGGGGCTTCCTCGTTAGCTTTTATGTTTTAAATATTGGCGTCTGTTTATTAGAAAAAAACACCACATACACACGTAAAAGAAGAAAAAAAGGAAAACAAAATCCATTTCTATATTTGTTTTGTTGCAAAAGGCCAGTTTTATTAAATGCTAGTTAGATAGTGTAAAAGTACAAGAGAATACCAGCGGGAAAAGATGCTGTAAGAGGCCTTCTAGAAGGCCTTATTTTGCAGTCACAAGGACTTCCAGCCGCATAGCAAAATCGTTTCAATTTTACACGACGTGCCATTATCAATCAAGGCCTTGCCTACACGCTTATGGTTAGCTGCCTGATAGAAGGCCTACTGGAGAAGGGCAATTGGAAGGTAAACCAAGCAAAGGCTCATAGAAAGCATAAATAAAGGTCTGCTAAATTAATAATTTAATTGAGTAAAGTAAAAGGGTTTTCAATAAAAGAAATACTTTAAATTAATTTAAACTATTTAATAACAAAGTGAGCAAAATAATGTTTACTGTTGTAGTGACGATATACAGGAATAATTGCACAACCATTGCTATTGAGATCATGATTTGTAGATATTCTTTTGAAAATCTGAGAGAAGGCATAGTGGAATGAGTATCGAATCTTTTAGAATGTGTAATCAGGTCTTCCATAAGGCCTACAAATGGCAGCACTTACATTTTTTCCCGCTTTGAATGCTAATATTGCAAATACAAGTAAAATGAAACATTTGCGGCCATTTGCTTGGCGTGGTAGAAAGTAGTATCAGTCTATGTACGAGTATGTATATAATTATGTATACATATATATGTATTTGTATATAATTTATGAATTTGTAAATTATTTAAATTGATTTGTAATTCATTTTACAACAATTTGTTATTACCATGTCAGCACTGATTAAGATCATTTGTAATGGCAACTGCTTAACATTTGGTAATAAATGTTGTTTTTCATTGAGATCATCGGCATTAAAATATTTGATTTCATCATACTTTTTTAACCTCCTAATTTTACTTGTAATTGCTATTTTATAATTCGATTTTATGTGCATTTGATCATATATTGGAGCATCTAATTGAGTTGGGTTGTTAATGAATTGATTTGCTTATAAACCGATTTTGTAAGCAATCTGTCCACAAAATCATACTGTTTGCTGTCGATTTTAGGTCTACGGCATTTGACAGTTCTTATTCTTTGGAAATGACTTTAGTGAGATCATAACCGTCAACGGCTAGCGGTACAGATCAACGATAAACAATTTCTTTTGCGAATTGACCAATATACAATTCCGGTGTAATATTGTGTGTCAATGTCTCTGGTTCCTGTGTTCTTTTAGGGTGACTGTGAAATCTGTTTGTTGAGGACAAATTAAAACTTTATCTTTACTTTTCAATTTATACCACTATAGGTATAAAACCTATTTTATAATTCTATATACATATCTACAATTCTATAATTTAACTGTTTATTTGGAGAGATAAGAAAATCTTTTGAGCTTAAACAATATTGATCGGCTATCTTTTTAGATTTCGCACAGGCCTTTGAAAAGTTTGGCATAAAGGTTTAATTCATAAGATTAAATGATTACTGCCTCCTAGTGGTTAAAAAACTGGAAAATACGTGTAAATGAAACGAAAAGTTGACTTGTTACGTTTACGGTTAGAAAAAAAAATTGTCCACCTATTTCACTAAACAATCTGAATATACAGGATGATCGTGTCACATACCTTGGCATACGCATGGGTCCATATGAAACTAAGATATTTTATCGATCAATTGGGTTCCACTTGTGGGATTTATCTAAAGTCTCTGGTCAATTCCAATCAGCCGTATCAATCAAAGTCAACGTAATCATAAGCAAAGATTTATCCAAATTTATGTTATATCATTATTAAAAAATCCTTAAGTATATGAAGGAATAATGAAGTTGAAGAACTTTTCGATTACAAGACAATAATGCGATATTTAGAGTCATACGTATTTAGTGGTTGAGGTAAGCTATGCAAATGCCTAAGAAATCATCAAATTTGAGATGAAAAGACGCTGTAATAAAAAAAAATAACTATGATTCTAAGTTTAAAAACACAGGCAGTATCTTCTTTTTAATACAAATATTTCAAGCTCATCCAAACACGGTAGACATTCTCCCATGCACAACTCATTCTTTTAATGCATTTTGACAATCAGAAGCAAACTTTTTTGTTTTGCGAAAAAGGTTTTTTTATCGAATTATATTTATGTACGTTTTTTTTCATTCGCTCTAAACTTTGTCAACACTGTGTAATTTATACCCTGCTTGTTTAATAGACTGGAGTTTAATTGAAACCGGTTGAAACTACGTTTAAATCTCAGTAAAAATACGTTGTTGTCACACACGTCGTTGATTTGTTTGATAGTAGTTGTTTTAGTTGGTTTTGTTACCGTTTTGAGAGTGATATTTTTTTATGACTATGTGTACGAGTCATGAGACAGTGTAAAGAATTCCCACCATGTAATGTGATATTGGTCGAGTGTGATCTTCATCATCGAATGCCTTTACACTTGACTACATTTTTAGAAAAATATGCATGTGTATCATCAATATGAAAACGGTGTTTTCAGCATATTTTATTTTTTTGTATGTTCTTTAGTATTTCATAATTTTTTTTGGTTTAATAAAAGACAGTGTGGGAATTATTGAAATCAGTGTCCAAGAGTCCAAAAATTGTTGGTGCATTTTATAAGTTCTTAACTATTCCGTTAGTAAACTTTTGTAAAATATGTATTTGAAAAGCAATTTGTGTTATAAGTTATAATACAATTGAGTGATGAACAGAATAGTTAAACTACCGCATCTAAATTTAATGTTTAATGGTGGAAATAAGCTTAAATCTAAGAAAATATCCTTGAACCCACATATTATGTGCGCTACACTCGTACTAAGTGCGCAAAATTTTTACCTGATCTCCATAATTTAGATTTTGATAATTAACATTTGAACTAAAATTCTACTGATTAGATTTTTCTCAACTAATTTAATTGTAGTGCCACATCCAAATGGAGGGAACTTTTAAATGTATATATCTGTCATCTACATTTTTCGAGTGTGTTTGTTTAAATTTCAGCTTTTTTTTGGCCGATTTTTAATTGCAGCACAACTGAGGCCATACCTGTTATATTCATATATCAATAACCGGCAGTGTGTGTATTAAGCTTGACATTCTGTTTGTAACACATCGAAATATTGGTCGTAGAACCAAAATGTCAATATGTGAAGGCACGAAAAAAGACTTAAGCCTCAGTTAACCGACTGAAACGGAATGTAACTGCAACAGTAAGAAACAGCTGATGGATATTGTTATGCGTAAAGTAATGCAAATGGTTATGGAGATGTAAAGTAACGCAACACCGAAATGTATGAATCTGTAAGAAATAGAATTTCCTTACATTTTTACATCATTACACTTCATTCCGTTACAGTCGGCTAACTGAGTCTTTAGAACAATGAAATTTTTACCGAACATTCTTTGTTTCACTGAAATGTTTGGTATTGAAAATGGCCGAGTTATAGACCAAAGTTTCAGCCAACCTCGATATTTTTCAGATATTTTTGCAATTTCTTCAAATATAATGCAGAAATTTTGCACACTTTATTTTTACTACTGAAGGACAAGTGCTGTTGAACATGGTAAAATCGGTGTACGATTTCTCATAGCCCCCATATAAATGTCTTACCGAGATTTGACTCTATGGTACATAAATGCCTATAGAAATGCAGTATTCATACAAAATTCAGCGACAATAAGTTTCATGCTACGAACAGTCTCGAAACTATGTTCTGTTTGCATTGATCCATATTTTAACCCATATAAGTCCACTTCCGAAAATCACTTAAATGTGCATAACTCTTTTATAAACATCACTATCAAGTTGAAATTCGCTACAAATAATTTATATAGATGTGAAAATCTTCGTAATGAATTTCATGTTCGCACCCATATAACTGGAGGAACTAAGCATATTCGAATTTCAGATATCTCATAGATGTATGAACGAATTTTGCAGATTTTTAATATCAAAATGCTCGTATGCCTGATATGTTGGTACTAGATGTCAGATATTTTTTCCAACAGAAGGACATAGTTAAATCAAATTTAAGGTTTCATAATATATGTACATATATACTTTATAGAAAAATGTTCTAATTACAAACAAAAGGAGAACTTTTTTATAAAGGGTATAAAAAGTTCGTCAAAAAATATTTTTAATTTTTTACTTTCATTGTCATATAATGAAGGAAATGTGGGTCAATTATCAAAAGTAATACAGAGAAATAGGGAATATTTGTTTTGCTTTTTTGACATTGCTTTTCAAAAGCAGCGTGTCTAGATTTTGATTATTTTAGCATTTAAATTATTTTTAATTTATCTAGATTTGTAACAAGAAATTCGTGCTTTTTAATTAATTTATTTCACCAATTTTTTGACACAATAACTAAAACTAAAAAAAAACATTCTTCACATACTGTTTTTCTTAATATTTTATAGAATTTAACCAACTGTCCAGCAAAACCAATCCTACTTATTGTTTCCTTTAAGACCTTATGACATTTCCGAGGCATGTCATACATTTACTCTGAAAAAACAAACTAAGAAAAGTATCAATGTCCTAACTATTCCAACTGTCAACACAATACAGTATGTCATGGTACGAGCAAGTTTCAATTCCAGTGACACTCCAACTATTGTAGAGGTGACAGCTGGTCTACGATGGTTTTAATTTGTTTCCCCTTCTTATAGCCTACAACTAATTCTGAACATATGAATATTAGGTTATAAATTCCGCTAAGAAATTTCGTTTATTTTTCAATAAAATTATTTTAGTTATTGAATTGTGTCCTCTTAACTTCTAAGTGATTGTTGAAGAGAACAAAAAAAATATATTAAATACAGTGGCTAATAAAAAACACTTCAGCCTGGTATTGTTGAGTTTATTAAAAAGTATTAAATTACTTTATATATTCTTCATAAATGTGACGCATTTTTTTGGTTTGGTTTTCAAATATTGAAAATTGTTTGTGTTTCTTTTTAACCAACCAATTCAAGTACACTTGAGTGAAGCGCGCCAAATATGTTTTTGAAATGTGATATCTCAAGACAGCTACAACTAGTTGGATTGATGGGGTTAGTTTGTTTAAACTACAAAAACAGATAATTTTTAATTATGTTTTAAGAAATAAAGAATTTTTATTAAAATATTTTGTTGTTTGGTTTTACAATTACAACAATATGGACAAATATCATACGTTACAGTGTGCCAAAGGGGAGAATTTCTTGACATAATGTTCCATTTATTATCAAATTATTTTCAATTAAGAAAATTGTTTCAGATCTTTAAAATTACAATTGACATTTTATAGAATGACTACATGGTTTTTCATATGACACTTTTATTATCATCATTTCGTAAATTTCAAGAATTAAAACTTTCCCACCATGACTACATAATTTTCAATAATTCCTCACATTAATTGACCATTAAACATAAGAATCCTTTAATTATTTGCACAAATTCTTAAAAACATATAAATACCAGTTAAACATACAAAGTATACACTGTAATTATTGAACTACTTATTTATGTTTTACATAAGAATGAAAATAAATCAAAATGTATCCTTCCTTTTACTTCCCATTCATATTAATGTAACGTCACCGTATTTGTTTGCACAATTTTTTGTTGCAATATAACAGATACATAGATAGATAGTAAATTTTATTGTTAATCTTTTAGAAAAATATTAAATTTCAATTACGGTCATTAAATAAATTAATTATTATACATACATAAGTACTTGTAACAAAATTACCATTATTTGATGATTATTATCGAATGTTGAAAAAAAGCTTATGACACGTGTCATACACCAGTATTTATTATCACTAGTCTGTTTGTTTATGCTCTTATTGTTAACGTGTGTGTGTGTGTGAGCCACTCTCGCTCTTGCTTACAATTTAACTGTTATCTTCTCTTTTAAATCTATCCACAAAATATGTATGTATTGTGTATATGTGCAAAGGAGTTGTGATGAATTTAACAGGGATGCTAAAAGATTTGTAGGGGTAATTTCTGGTACCAGTGGGCACGTAATGTGATTACAGGAAACAGGAACTGAACCAAAACTAATATTCGGCCTAATGCAAAACAAACCGAAACTTTAAAAATCAATTTCCAAACAAAAAAAAATAATTTAAATTTTATAACATTTTTAGTTTAGTTGCCCTAAAGTACAAACACTAAATTGCGCACACTTTTTTTAAGGAATAGTTTTAAAATAAATTTTTGTATTCCATTAATTATATTAAAATCTTACTTAAACCTGATGTAAGGTTTGGACCATTTTGATCAATTTTTATTTTGTTTTTGCTTTGGCTAAGAAATGGTTCAACATATCAACTTAAACGTTTGATATTGGATTATTTTTATAATTTATTACTCCTGAAAAACTTTCAACCATAAGTAATGAAATGGAAGTTAGAAAAATAAAAAATTACGAATCTTGCGTTTAGGACTATTTTGGTCCGTTATTATTTTTTATTTATTTATAAGAAAGTTATTTAAAAATCGTGGAGTTTTTATTGTTTTAGCAAAGTAAACAAGTCAGACAATAAATATAAACTGGCGCTTCCAAGATAAACTGGCTGCATCATATATACGATATATTTTGACATTATAACAGGTATACTTATAAAATTAGTACTATTATATGTAGACTTTTATCAAAATTCGGTCGGTCGTTATTATAAATAATATTTTTGTTTAATATATTGTTCTTTATTTCAAAACAAATTTACAATTGATCCCAAAGATATATGGAAAATAACTTCATTCCTTTGTAGACTATTATAAAAAGTAAAAAAAAATTGTTTACTTATTACAAAAAAAGACTAATATAGACCAAAATGGTCCATACCTAAGATTCGTAAGTTTTTTTTGACTTAACAGCAGGGTTAAAAATGTCAAAATCTATGCTTCTTTTATAAAAGTTTCGGTTTCAATATTCGGCTAAAATATGGTCGAATATTGGTATTCTGTAATAGATACTACGGTATCCATTTGCATAATGATCGTTTGAATAATTGAACAATTTCTTATGAATAATTATTCGACGAATTTAAAAATTACCATTTTCGAAAAACGAATAATTCGATTAATTTCATGAAGAATAATCGAATAAAAAGAATAAATATTGTTGGGTTAATTTAACATTTCATTATAAAAATTTCCATAATTTTGTAATTTAAAACCCGTAATAATTGAACATCATTCCGAAACGATTTTAGTTACAAAATATCACCTGTTTAATAAACTGACATTTCTTTATATAAATTAAATTGTGATTATCTAATATACAAACATTTTTTGATGATAAACTTTTTGATTATCAGAAGTCTAAAAATCCGTCTAGTGAGAAACTACAATATGAAATTATATTAACAATTTTTAATATAAACAAAATTTGAATTAGTTTTCCAATCACTATACTCGTAGATGAGTGAGCGCTCTGATAGCTATAAGATGTAATACGAAAAATAAATATTTGATATTTAGTTAATAAAAATATTAATAGAGTTTGGAAATTGTACAGTCCACATACATACGAATATATTAGCGAAATAGTGGCAAAATCGAAATTATGTTTTAATTTGCCACTTATTGATTGCTTAAAAGAAAGTATTGAAAGTGATTGCAAACAAAATATTTATTGGATAAAACAAATTTAAAAAAATATAATAAGAACATTTTGGAAACACGATAATACATATTATTAAAGCATATTAATACATCGAATTATTTAAATTATAATATAAAAAACACAAATAAATAATTGAATAATAATCATAATGGACCAGTATGATATCAAATATGTACTTCGGTTATTGATTGAACCAGTGTCATCCTTATAACCTAACCGTTAATGGTGGGCAATAAGATATTGAATATGTTGATGAAAGAAATATTGATGATGATGGCGTTGAAATAGACAGAGAACATAATTATTAATATATATATATATATGTAAGTGAGATATGGCTTACGACTTGATAAAGGAAAAACTGTTTTTTTTATTAAAAAATTTAAATTTATTCGAATAATTCGATTCATTTTAAATATGTGATCGAATCATTCGAACAAGTGAAAATCTCCTATACGAATTATTTGTTTTATTCGAACAAAAAAAATCGAATAATTTGGATACCATAATAGATACTCGTTTATTCCATAGCGAACCAATCAGATTCTCGAATGATTGTAAATTTGAATCTAAGGTTCGTCTTCAACAGTTTCTCCAAGCTTGAGAAGAAGAGGTTGACAAATATATTCTTGTATGACTTAATAATTCCGGATTTTTTTTTAAATTTGAGCATTTATTTTGAAACATTTGTAAAACAATTGTCTTTCTGACAACATTATGGATATCGCACCAATAAAACTGTTCTTTTGAGGCCAATAATGAATTAATATCGGATCCCTGTTCTGAAGTGAAGCATAAGCAAATAATAGTCGGAAGGGGCAAGTTCTGGACTATAAGGCGGTTAAAACTTCCTAACCATTTCTTTCTAATTAGCTTTTAACAGGTATTGGATAAATACCACTGCTCGAAAACGTTTTAAAATTGCTACTTTAGTAGCTCCTAATGATTTTTCAAACTCTTGTTGAGTTTAACAAAAATAAAATAATGCCTTCAATTCTTGGTCTTCAGACTTTTTTGGCTGATCTGTACGGTCTCTGTCTTTCTTGTCAAAATTACCACTTCTGAATCGTACAAACGATCTCTCGCGTGTTGAAACCGATTGAGCACATGTATCATAAACTTCAGTGAGCAATTGTGGTAAAAATTGAAAATAGACGTTAATCTGTAATCACTTATATTTTCAACCAAAAATCTATTTTTTTTTAATAAAAACATGAGGCTTATCATATTCTTTTAAAGATAATATGAAACGACGGCCTGTATGTTCGAGAATCTCGAAATGGAATTCGAGTTTACTCCCATGACCCGTTAATACAAGCATCGACATGTCTCTTCTATTATGTTGTATAAGAATGCCTCTCTTTTTAAACTAGCAAAATTTTGTCTTGTAATCAGCGTTGACATATATCAAGTTTTCCCTTTTTTTTGCAAGGTTTTCGAGAGACAAAAAAATTTTTTTCTGTGAAAAAACTCTTTTTGGGTTATTCACAATATTACATTTCTATCAGTTAGCGCTATATTTGTTTACAAATTCTTAAAGAAAAATAAATTAAATTTGAAATGACCACCAGGGAATTATGGTTAATTGATTTTTTGGCTGCCTGAACTTTAGACCAAGTATTTTTTTCCAACAGTGCATCTTCTTCCATGAGAGAAACGAGCGTCTCCAATTGCTGTTTTCTACTTACGACCTTAGACCTGCAGGATATTAACAAAAGTAATTTACAAGTAGTATTTGGTTTATCAAAACCAAAAAAAAAACAAATACCTATTTACATTTTAAATAAATTTTGCACAGTTTTATACAGCGTCGACTGCAAATTTGTGTTGTGTTCGAGAAAGAATTCGTTGAATAACGAAATTTTCGACAGCGATGCCAACTCATAATACAAATTTTACATTCGATAGTCGATTTTCGATAGCCAGCGAATATCGATTGTCGAATGCAGCTCATAATAGGGGCCATTGATTTAGATTGATAAAATAATAGAATAAAATTGATAATTTTCTTAAACAAATTTAAGTTTTATATAAAAAAAGTTTTTTTTTATAATAATGTTTTTTTTTTCAAAAATAAAAAGTTTTCTTCAAAATGTATATGGCAACACTGCTTGTAATAGAGGAAAATTTCTTTGCTAAGAGTAAAGTATAATTCACTCTTAAGAAAACAAAGTAAAACAAATATAATCCTTGCTTGTTTTATAGAATGTAGTTTGTTGTAAATACGAAATGATACAATATACTTTGACTTAGCAGATATACTTTGTTAAATGTACCCAACCAAAATGTACCATCCCTTTAAATTCTGTGCCATCACTAATATAACATTGCCATCAAAAGGGAATTTGTTTTGTTACTAATAATTATGTACTCAACACATGAAATTATGTAAAGTGTTGAAAAGGGGTGTAGGAGTGAGTGTGTGCTACTGCTCATCATCATCAACATTATGATTACTGTGGCCAATTTTATTATCTGTTAATCTGCTCTCAATATTTAATTTCCATTTTGTCGGTATCCTGTTGTCCTTTGGGAATCTCGACTATAGACGTTTTGTACATTTTGCTTGCAGATCTACTTTTGATATGGTTGCGGTTGCAAACGGCAGCAGCAGCTGTAACAACAACAGGTAATTGTGAGAGGAGGGCCTATGTTTGAGAGTATATACATAAATGTCACTGCTTGAGTGTGTTTGGCAAAATTGCCAGTGATTGAACTTTTAGTTTCTGACTTGTCTGGTAGTGTGGGAACTTTTTCCCTTTCAGTGTAATAACACATTTGTGTGTATTCATGTATTAGTGTTCATTGAAGGATATCATTCATTAATATCCTTTATGAGTTAATTTTATTTAATTTTGTGTGCTGCTTAAACCAGTTTATTATTATTATTTTTATTTTTTTTTGAATTTTTGTCATTATGTACATTCTTCACAAATTTTTGTGAGTACTTCAAGTAGTCGTTTACTTAATATATGTTTGAAACTATCGAATTTCTTAAATCGTTTCATTTGTGAATTGTTCCCATGTTTAGTTCTCAGAAAAATCAAAATTTATGATTGTTTTTCGCTTGATTTCTTGTAATAATTTTAATATGAATACACTTTAGTTACAACATTTCAATCAATAGAATTAAATCATTTTAATCGTTAGCAGGTGACTTCTAAAATAAGTGAAAATCTACGATTAAACTAGAGTTTAATTAAATTTAAATTAAAACAAAAAGTTGTTCTTAATATTTCAACTGAAACTAGACAAAATTAAGACCAAAGATCCAAGGCTCTTAAGTTATATTGTTTTTGACCACAATTCTGTCATTTTAGTCATTATTGATCCATATTGAACAATCATTTTCATTGAGTTTTAGTTTAAAGTTATTTGAATATTTTAGACCAAACTTACAACCTGAACTAAAGAACTATTTATTTTTTTAATTTTCTTTATGTATTTATTTATTTAAAAAAGAAATATTAAAACGTAGAACTAAAAATACATTTTTTAAAGACTGTAGATACCACAAATTACATATTAAAATAAAACAAACCTACTTATAAAAAAAATTACACTCAGTCTTAAAACTTAATGTTTAGATTTTTGGATCCTGAGGAGTCAATTTGACCAATTTCACTGATTCTTCCCATATCTTATTGCCCTTTTCCTCATCCATAGCGGCAGGATTTAAAGTAGCCTCTTTGCAATCCATGAAATATTTACCATGAACATTGGCCACCTCATCGGATGTAGCCAAATAGATGGTAGTTTGGGCACCAGCCTTGGTGGTCTTAAAGAAACCCTTGGTAATGGCCATCATGGGCAAGTTCAAGGGGAAGGGTACGTTACGCCAAATGCCAGAATCAATCATGCCGGGATGCAAGAAGTTGACAGTGACACCGGAACCTTCCAAACGTTTAGCCAATTCACGGGCAAAGTAAATGTTGGCATACTTGGACACATAGTACAAATAAGCAGCAGGGAAGGTGCCAATAGGATTCAATTTGTTAACATTAACGGAAGCCAAACGATACAATTCGGAGGCTACAATCACAATACGAGCAGGTGTACTCTTCTTCAGGACATCGATCAACAAGTGGGTCAACAAAAATGGACCATAATGATTGGTGGCCATGGTCAATTCAATGCCATCCTCACTTGTCTGGCCACGGAAGGCCAAGGCCATACCGGCATTGTGTATGAGAACATCGATTTTCTTTTCATTCTTAACAATATCGGCAGCAAACTCACGTACCGACTTGAAACTGCCCAAATCCAATTTCTTGACGATCAATTTATTATTGCCAGTCTCCTTGACAATTTCCTCTGTGAATGATATATTTTCAAAATTAGAATTAGCTTAAAGTGTCGGTGTTATAGAGGGGATTCATACCTTTAACAGCATTGGCGGTTTCCAAATTGCGGCAGGCCATGATAACACGAGCACCACGCTTGGCCAAATCAAGGGCAGTTTCCTTGCCAATACCACTGTTGGCACCAGTGATTATTACAGTTTTTCCTTCCATATTTGTCTGTAAAAGTTAGGGGAATAATAAGATATTGCTTGGATTTAATGAGATATTTGAAATATTTGTATAGGATAAATACAAAGCAGGGCCAAAGCCAGGGAATTTTAACAATTTCGTTTCAAATATAATTTAAAATTTAAGAATTGATTACGACAAGGTTTGATAAGTGTGTAATGTGTAAATGCAATATAAATACATTTTGGTTTATGAAGAGCTTAAAATTAATTATATGCAACTGTTACTAGTCTCACAATTAGAAATAGACTCAGGAAGCTGGATTAAAAATCCTTTATCACAGAAAGGTGCCTTTAATAAGCACACAAAATGATCAAAATAGGTTATGCTATAAAGGTACGGTCACACTTAACAAATATTTACTCAAAACAGCGTAACAAATTTTAGCACAAATTTATTTGACGTTGTTTGCTATTACAAGAGTTTTGCAAGATCAAACAGCATCAAATAAAATAAAACTAAATATTCGTTGTGTCTTGTCCTATATAAACGAATTCTTTTTAAATAAATAAACGATTTCAAATATATTTTATTTAGTGGTTACGTCTTTTTCGGCAAATATTTGCCAAGTGTGACCGTAGCTTAAGAAATATCTACACCGGGAATATTAGGGAAATGTGCTCTCGTCACATAAAACGAAGATAACAAAACTTGCGTTCGAAGACCGCAAAATAAACAATTTGACACCAGGTATACCCAAGGATAGAAAAGGCTCGTTAGTTGTATGTTGTTTTTTTTCTTCTTCATCTTTTTGGCATTGGCTTTGCTAAGCGACATTTTTACATACAAATGTTTTTCAAATGTTTAAGTGTTGTCAAAATAACGAAACGGTAACACTCGTATCATAAACTGATTGACAAATTTAAAACAAGAAAATAAAATAATAAACAAAAAATTTTAATGTTGGATATTGTTGAAAATATTGCGGTATGTTTTAATTTTGTAAAATATGTATTCATATATTATGTTTTGTATATTTGTTTTTAAAATATTTTTCTTTTGTCATTTTGAAGGTTTGACAACATAAACATACGACTGCTCTAAATTGTGTTCACAATCAGATAGTTGTATCATACAATGAACAACATCACTTGTGAATTCAACAATAATATACCAATACCTCACTTTGCATCGGGGTTACGTTAAAAAAAAAACACGTCGCAAAGCGAGGTATTGGTGTAGTTAAATATGTATGTATGTATTATTATATTTAACTATTATATAGGTTTATAAACAATTAAACCTGTTCTACTAATATAAATAAAAATATATTGTATATCAAATAATTCCATTATGAATAAATTTATGAATCAAACCTGTATACACTTAAAGAACAATTTGTCATGTACGCAGTTAGTGCTATTAAAAATTAAATTATTAAAAAATTTTTTACTCGTTACGTTATAGTACCTCAATTATAAGTACCTTAAATAGTACGTTGTACGGAATAAAAAATAAAAATATAAGGAATATCGTAAACAAAAAAAATACACTGGTAATTATACAGTGGTGGCCATATAATTAAAACGATGTTTTGATATAATAAGTTTGTGTGTAGCTTCTTTAAAGACCTACATCATAAATTGTTTTTACCGTCATATTCAATGAGTTTTAAGTTAAATTAAAAAAAAAATATAAAAATATTATTTTCACAATTGTTTTTTTTTTTTTGCTGGCCACGTAACTAAAAACGCGCATTTTTTTCTTCAACTTTTAAACTTTTCTAAATACTAGTGACATAGTGAATATAATTTGTTAAACAATAGCTTAACTTCTAATAATTTTGATACGGTGTTGTTTCGAAAATGGACAAAAACAAGTCATGCACAAAAGTTGGTACAATTCACTTCTACAAAAATACAAAGGTGTTTGCAACCCCAGCTAGAAAACCTAGGACACGAAAGACTACTTTAGTAGAAGATAGAGTTATTTGTAGAGCCAGTTCAAAATAAATGCATTTTTTCTTCGCGCGAAATTAAGGCTGAATTTGGACAGCAAATAAGCGCAGAAATATCTACATGGACATTAAGAAGACACTTAAATGAGTCAGGACTTCGTGGGTGCATTGCACAAAAAAAAAAACTCATGTCTCAAAAGAAATATAATGAAGCGGTTGCGGTATGCAAGAGAAATGCTCAGAAAAGATCCACATTACTGGAATAGAGTTCTCAGGAGTGACGAATCTAAGTTGGCGGTGGCGGGTCTATTATGGTCTGGGGTGCCTTTTTCTTGGCGTGGTGTGGGTCAATATAAAAACATTTTGGAAAATGTAATGGTACCCTTTTGCTTTGAGAATATGCCCGTTCAGTACATTTTCCTGCATGATAATAACCCAAAGCACACTTCACGGTTAGTAAAGTTTTGACTTATGGATGAAAATATTGATCTTCTTGACTGGCCACCCCAAAGTCCTGATCTTAACCCAATTGAAAACTTATGGGCAATTATAAAAACACATCTAAAGGACAAAAATCCACGAAATAATGATTAATTATTTCAGTTGGTGCAACAAAGCTGGAAAAACATATCTCTGTAAACATGCCAGCGTTTAATTAAGAGTTTACCAAAAATACTGGCGAATGTTGTCAAAAACAAGAGGTATCCAACAAAATATTAAATAATAAGTTCGTTTTGTTAAAACTCTAAGGTTTTTTGTATATAATTTTTTTTAATTTCTAATTATGTGACCAATTTGATATTGCATTTTTTGGGGTTTAAGTTAATTTTTCTTAAAAGAGTATTGATGCTGAGATTTTTTTTATTTTAAACTTAATATATAAAATATATGAACAAATATATATGCTGAAAATTCGTCTCTAATTATTTGGTCACCACTGTATATATTTATTTAAATGCCAGTTAAAACAATAATACGACTTTGTATTGAAATTAAATGGTTTTTAAAACGAGTTATTTTTAAACTTGGAATTGTTAGTAGGTCGTTTAATATACATAAGTAAAGCATAGATGTGGCTGCAGTTAAACCTCGAAGGGGAGTAGAAAATATTAGATTTTAATTCATATTTAATATGATTTGCCTAGACTATATGACGAAAAATTTATATTATATAACAAATTCCTTGAAATTGTTTAATCAAACCCATTAAAAAAAAAAAACTAGTAAATAATTATTATTATAATTTTATAGATTTGCCTAAAAAGGTTATATTGAATTGACATAGATTAGAAATTATCGATAGCTTTAATCTCTATTAAACTTTGGTATTTAAGTAAATCATAAAAACAATTTTTTTTTAAATATTTGTTTGCTTAATTTAATTTTAATTACAATTACGTATTTTAGTACTAAAATAATTAAACTCACAAAAATTGTGAATATTTTTGCTATGGACATTATTTTTTTTAGTAGACAAATATCTACTTGAAATACGGTAACCACATTTTTTTGCACACATTTGTTTAATCTGACATGTATTTTGTAAGATCAAACAGCATCAAATAAAATAAAACTAAATTTGTTTGTGTCACTTGTTGTAAATAAAATAATTTTTTAAATTAAATAAAAGCATTCAAATATATTTTAGTCCTGTTTCACACAGTTTTTGTTCAATTCTCTTTTGAACTTTTTAATGAAAATCAACATTAATGAAAGAAAAAATAAAAGGAAATAAGAAAGTTTACCCTTCTCAGCCAAAAATACTTGCCTTGAAAGCAGACTTACTTAGTCGTTACGTAATATTCGTCTAATATTTGCCATGTGTGACCCTACCTTAAGATTATATCTTTTAACAAATCTATGAAATTTCTTTTTTGGAGGAAATATTTTTAATAAGACCAAACTGAGGTACACATACAGACATACAGCCAGAAGTTTTTGCCTATGATCCCTCGATATATCGAAATATGCTATAATTTAAGCTAAGCTTTGTTATTGCCAGTTTTCTTTGCATTTTTGTGAAGTATACAATGTTAACGTTATAATTCTCTAGAACGTGGAAATCAACAACCACTAAAAATTTGGGTAAGAAATCTGTTATCCTGAGGCGCTTAACTACAAATACAACAAAACTTTTCTCAATTTTGTAAGTTAAAGAAAAAGTAAATAAGCTTAAAGGTATGGTGGTCACGCATGGCAAATATTTTCTCAAAAAAATCGTAACCACTTGTTTTAGCACAAATTTATTTGACGTTGTTTGCTCTTACAAGAGTTTTGCAAGATCAAACAGCATCAAATAAACTAAAACTAAATATTTGTTGTGTCTTGTCCTATATAAACGAATTCTTTTTAAATAAATAAACGAGTTCAAATATATTTTATTTAGTGGTTACGTCTTGTTCGGTAAATATTTGCCAAGTGTGACTGTACCTTAACTTACATGTGTGTGAAACGAACAAAAAAAAAACAAATTTTATTTAAGAAAAAAATCATTATTTTATTTTACCTCTTCAAAATGTATAAAGAAATTAATTGGTGTTTCATAACTATAAATACACTGAAATTAAAATAACTGCAAATACTTTCAAAAATTTTAGACTTTAAAAGTCCTTTTTTTAAATCAACTCAAAAATTCGAACAAATTCGATTCGATGCTTGGATATAAATATTTGAAGATATAAGAATTAAGCTGGTGACTAGTATGACTAGATTTATTCTTATATCTTCAGATATAGATCTCCAAGCATCTACAACAGCTTCTTTTATATTGTTGGTTTTCAGCCGTTGTTGATTATAAAACCGTCGAATAATTCTCCCCAGATGTTCTCAATGGGGCTTTGATCTGGAGAACAACGGGACAACAACATTGATATTTTTCAAAGACAACCATCCCTATGTTTAAAAACTTACATGTCTAGATGCGTTGTTGTTTGGAAAATAAATAGTTTTTCATTACTATTTTCTAAAATTTGCACTCATTTTCATCTAGTCATTTTGTGTAACCAGAAGAATCCATTTTTGTTCTTAGAAACGCCAAATCAAGCGTACTGTCTTAGCAAAAAGCCTCCCAAACCATTTGAGAACGGCCTTCCTAGTTTATTTTTGAGAGATACCGTGGTTCTTTCCGTAGGTCTGTCCAATAGCTGCTGAAACTATCTGGACCATCAAGACTGAATTCTGTATCGGAAAAAATCACTTTAAATATATATACGAGGTCTGATCAAAAAATAACCATTATTTTCAAATTTCGTGAATTACGTATGTTCGATTTTTGCATTTTTATACCCTACATCACATCATTAAATCTTTCGTATTTTTATTTAAGAGTACATATACACACATTTGTATACACATATGTAATACGAATAAGGGAGTAAAACGAATTGCTAGTACAATCAAGTGTGTACTCGTCTTATCTTCCCCTCATCCCGATGTCTAAAAGGTAATCAGCTTAGCTTAAAGAATTGCTTCGTGTAAATTGGGGCTAATAATCTGACCAAAAATTGTTCATTGTGTTGCTGGCACAGTTTATAATTCTGCGATTGTCCTATTCGGGTCGCCACTTTTATATTTATCATGATAAACCGGATTATTTGTAAAATTTATTACTACATCATGTGAATGGTTTATTTTTTGCTAAATTGCTTGAAAACTTAAGCTACATTTTATATAAACTAAAATTTAACATTCTTCAAAATCACTAAGGTACAAACAACGCGTTTTTTTGTACGTTTATCATAAAATTTAATTATAGTTATGAAACACTAACAAAATTTTAATGCTATAATGAGTGGCCTCCCAAATTTTGGATAAAAAGAGATCATTAACGAGATCAAACTGTTTGTAACTTTATAACAAATAGAAAACATCAAGTGTAATTATAGTAATGCAACATAGTGTATTCTATATACATATAGCATATCTTTCTGAATATATATGTAAAGTTAAGTTTAAGTTTTATTTTGTTTTAATTCATTTAGTTGACAAATTAATTCAAGTTTTTATAAAAAGGAGTTGGTATGAAAATATTAATTTAAAAATATTAATATAAAAGTATTAAGATATTCAAAAGTTTAATGATTAATTATTAAAAATTAAATTGATTAAATCTAGCACGACGGTAGCTGATGACTTCTACGACTTTTCGACTTTAACTTATCGACTTCAATCAACAACTGACTCTTTCTTGAGGACGATCACTGACAACTAGAATTAACGACTTCATCTGACAACTGGAAATTACGACTTTAACTGGAACTAACAAATTTAACTGACATCTGGAAACTCTTTTTACTACTGACTGGATGACAACTTAGGGCAATGAGAATGACACCACGTTACATATGTATATCAATAACAAATCGGTGGAAAAATGTTTTTCCTTCGATGGCTCATCGCATTGGTTCGGTTGCATCGGTTTAGAAGCTTAAAAGTTTTAAGTTTTTGCAAGTTCCGCATTGAGTTATAACAGAATTGTAATCTATCAGCCATGTCACAGAATTTAATTCCGTTCGAAAGTGGAATTAATTCCGTATTTTGCTTCTATAGAAAGGGCAAAACGAAATATTTTTCGGTATTAATTTGCTATGTGGAATTGTAATTTTAAGCATTTCTATGTTTCATTTCCAAAAAAGATTTCGTTTTACTCGTTTCGTTTAATTCCACTTTCGTACGTAATTAAATTCTGTGACGTGGCTGTATATAAAATTATCTTTCTAAAAAGATATATAAATAAAAGATCGATTGGAAAAATTGTTTGACTTGTTACGACAACAGTCAAAGAGAATTGGAATTAGAAAAACTCAATTATTGGTAATAATTCCTCCAGTTACAGAATATTATCACAATCTAAAATGGAATCAATTCCGTATTTCGTTTCTCAAGAAAAAGTAAAACCTACTTCTTTTTCGAAATTAAATCATTTTCAGTTTTTTTAAGTGGAATTGATTTAAATCTAAAGAAACAACTACTACAACATCGAATCATAGTTACGGAATTTTAAACATTCTGAACGAAATGTATATACGAGTATAAATGTGGTAGTTTTGGATTTGTTTTATAACAATAAATTAATACTATTATTACTTAAGCCATAGTAAATAAATTTTAGTCTGTCCCTGGGGCTATTGCAGCGTAATTGAAGTTAAAATAATGATAGATGCGTAATATATTCAGTATTATGATGTAATTAGAAGGATTTTTTTTTTGCTAATAGGAAGAGAGTTCTTGGCAATGTGTTGCTGTATTCATTACTTAGCATATAGTTCACGAATGTCTGATGACTCTTAAATCGTCCCGAAATTGTATAATAAGAAAGAAAACTGAACATATCTTTTGTCAGCAGCCGAAAATTTCGACTTTCAAGAGATTTATGCTTATTTAAGTGATTGTCGCAAGTGTAATTCATGTGGGGTCTATAATCAAATATGGACCAATCTTAAAAAAATGTGGTCTGATAATTTATTTTAATACGAAACTTATTTTTGCTGAATTCTGTATAAATATTACTATTCTATAGATTTTATTAACCATACAGTTATATTCCGGGAAGAAATAGTTATGAGGCTAGGATAACTCATCGACCGATTATTATAATTTTTAACATAGTTAGTTCTTTTATTATAGAAATTACGTGTGCAAACATTTAGAAAAATATCAACTTTTTCGGAGGTTGCTTCACATTTTAGTTCAAAATGCTGGTACTTAGTAGTAGATGTTACTGATTTTCAATACCAAACTTAGGCAGAATGACAAACGTTTTTAGGTAAATTTGGTACAGTCGAATATACACGGCTTTCTGACCTTCTATATTTTATTGTACAAAATATCTCAAAACTTTCTAATATTTCAAAATAAAAGTGTGAAATGTTTTAAATTTGTCTTAGAGAAATTTAAATTTAGGTTTAATAAATTGACATGAGGTCTTAAACTCTTGAACTTGATACGACACTGAACTGCGGTTTAAAAACTTAATTGAATTTAAACTAACATGCTGAAGACACGCTTAAAAACTATTAAAGAAATAAACTGCTGAATTAACTGTAAGTAATTAATTTGTTAAAAACCAACAAAAAGAAAATGTAAAAACCAAATGAAAGCAACCCATTTAAAAAAATATAAATATAAACATTTTAAAATTAAAATATATAACAAAAAAACATTATATACAAATTAAATTTATTATAAAGCGTGGGATTTATTTTGGGAGAATTATCAAGGGGTGGAAGGGAATTTTGTAAGAAAATAAAAATTTACCTCCGTAAAACATCTACCCGCTGTAATGCGCAAATAAAAACGCAAACTTAATAGTGTGGCCACAATAGCTGATATAAAAGCGATTATACAAATATCGCGCATATAAAAATCGCCTGGAAACCAACCAAATATTAGCCCCATCCTATGAAATTGTCATAATTATTTATTATAAAAAAAACAACAACAATAACCATTATGTAAGCAAAGAAACAAGAAAAACTTATTAAATTATTGTTTAACAAACATGTTCTTCGTTTCTTTGTTTATTAGGTTTTTTTTTTAATTTAAATTAAAATTATATAACGTTATTTAAATTGTGCAAACTTGTTTAATTTTTCTACATTTTGCTCTCCTATTTTAGTTGAAATATTTCTTGTTGTTGTTTTTGTTGTATTTGAGCGAAACGAAAACTGATTTCTTAACATAATAATAAAATTGTTTGTATGTATATTATAAGTGGTTAACAATTTGTGTTTCTATGCCATGGTGCTTTTGGGTTAAGCGATTTTTGGTGTTGTTTGCTTTTGATTTTTTAAATTTTATTTATTTTGTTTATTATTTGTAATATGAATAAAGTTTTATATGTATGTATGTAATATTTATTTACTATTAATACATTTTATAAATAATATAAGAATATACATGATCGCTACAACATATTAACCCTTAGCAGTTCTTTTTAGGGCCTTTAGGAATCAATAAATAGTTGTGTTTTTTTAAATCCAAATAACATACAGTTTATTTGTACATACTACTAGTATATAGAAAAGTTATAGTAATTTCGAGATTACATGTATTGTATGAATAAAGTTTTGTGATTTAAATTCACACAATAATTTAACATCAAATATTACAGAAGATTCTTTTGTGGTAAATACAATCAAATTTAACAGAAATTTCTTTCACTATTTTACTAGTCAAATACGAAATCATTGTATTATAGGTATTATAGTAAATGTGCAGAAAAAATTCTAGCAATACAAACTTCAATAAAGAGATCTGGTACTTGAAATTTAATTTTTTATTAATTTAACATTTTGAATTTCCGACTCTTCTAAATTATAAAATAATATGGATAATTCTAGCTGACAATGTCGTCTTGGATGTGACAATATGTCCGCGTTGAAATTAGTTTTCCTAAACCTCCTGATAATGACTTCACATCGGTCTATAAATGGTTGAGATATAATCCAGATCCCGATAACTTATATAATTTTTAACTGGCTTAATCAGTCGTTTTTATTCAAAAGGAAAAGACGCTTTTTTATAGCAAAAGTTAGAAGTAATTCATTCGCAGTTTGTGGCTATCCCAAATTGACTTCTGTTAACAACAACAATAACACTAAAGCCCTCCAATGTCCGGTTCTGCATGACATACGAATAATACTCATGGGATACCGGGCCGGTCTGTCTACTAGAACTTGTCTCTGTGCTAGATGTATGGGTACAATATTCATCTTAATTAACTCAATTTGTTGTTAACAGTTTAAATATTTCGCTTACTTAATTCAAAGGTACCCCCTCTCCCCTACTTATTGCAAGATACAAAATTAACAACAGCTGATATTATCTATCAAACAAATTCTAAAAAATAAATAAAAAAAATATGTCCAATAAAAGCTTTAAAAAGCTTAGGAAGCTTAAAAGCGTCTTTTTATGCCGGCTCAGTCTTACACCTAAATTAGGTCATCGTTGGCTGGTGTATTGGCGAAATATAAGCAGCGGCAAGTATGAGGCGAATACTAATTACTTGGGTTGGATTATTGTTAGTCAGCTGTTTATTTGCAATTAGGTGTTGCATACTCAGAGTAAATAAAAACTATTGATTTTAAGTTTAGTTTTGCATATAAATTTAAGACTAGCATGTGCATTGCTGTGTATTTTGTTAGTGCAGAGCAAAAGTATGCTAAACCTTTTTGCAAATGCAATGAGCAATTTCATAATTTCATTTGCAGAATATTGTGAATTGCGCTAATAAAATTTTACAATTATATAGACCCAAAATTTAATTTTTTTTACATTTTTGGCCATATTGTCTATACCAGGAACGAGGTTATTGAAACCCTTTGCAGAATAATTAAGAACACATTGGGCCACATAAAATCAGTTATTACTTTTGGATATCAACTATATGATTTGAGAACATTTGCCTCAAAATTCAATTTAACATAAAAATTAGTTATATTTGGATGGACACTGGTCCTCTAAGTAACAACATTATTTAATATTTGTTTCATACAACATATATCCTCCAGTTAGCTTTCCGAAAAGTATAAATACGTCATAAGTCTTCTTGGAAATTTTTTTAATAATGTAAAAAGAATAGAAGTACCTTTTTATGCCAAAAAAATGGCGAAAAATCAAGTTTTTAGCATTTATTAACTGATTTCCAAACAATTCTAGATTAACACAAAAACATTTAAAAAAATCGGGAATCAGGAAATATTATCCGGTAGCAAAAAACCTGACTAGGTTGGCTTTAAAATTCAAATTTAAATTTTCATATGGGAATATCTCATAAACTATAAGAGACAATTAGGCATGTTCTGTAGTTCACGCGTTTTGCTTGCGTTTTGCAATTTTTCAAACTTGTGTTCGAAAAATGAAAACAAATGTTTTTGCGATGTAAAACATAAACAAACAGAAAATCAAAAATGCCGGCAGCGTTCTTACTTAGTCTAAATGCTTTAAAGAAATTGCAAGCAAAAAAAGGGCTTTATGTTGCATTTTGTATTTTTTGGCGGCAAATTAACTTTTTATTAGAGATACAACTTTTGCCAACATTGAAGCAATCTATTAAGATACCTTTACGAGTTTTAAGATTCAAACTTTAAATGACCTTCTAATATTCTTATCAAAAATATAATTAAAAATAACCACAGATTTTATTTGATTACCAACTACACATTAAACAACACTAGCATTAAATATTTTCGAAAATCAAGTAAATCAGCTGTTTAAATCAAATCGCCAATACTCAAACAAATAATTGGCACAAAAGCTTGTTTAAACACAACAGATATTTTAAAATTGATATTTTTAACTTAAAAAGTATGTAAGTTTTACTAATTTTTGCTAAAAATGATAGAAAACATGTTTAATTTAATTTGTGCATAGTTTTATTGTTAGTTTGAAGTTCAGTTTATTTAAAATACATCAGTTCACTACAGTATGTGCTTGCGATTTAAGCTCGCTTCGAAAATTTTATGCGAAAAGCGATTGTCAGAACATGCCTGAATATATAGCTACGAGAAAGTTTTTTTAGTATACGGCTAATAGATTTCATATACATATAATATAATCTTTGAAATCGGATCAGATTGGTTTATGAGGTGCAAATTAAAAACTTTCTCTCTAGCCAGTCTTACACTACTATATTTAAGAAGATAGAAATTGGTCTTAAGTGTTTCGAAAAGAGTCTACATTTTAAACGGTTATTAAAAATTTTTAATCAATTTGTACAAATTATACCACTTTTTTCATTCCTACTTTAAAGGGTTAAAACAACATTTACTTCGAATCTCTTTTTTTCGTTATTTGTTTTTAATATTATATCTTTGTCATATTAAAGTACTAGATACTACAACGACGACAACAACAACAACTACAAACAGAAGCACAAAATTTTACGAAAATGAAGAAGACTGTTCAGACAAAGTCCATTTAACACTTTCACTAAAAACACAAATAAAATTTATGACTTCAACCAAAAAAAAAAAATTAATTGTTATGAAATTTTTGGATGTTTTGATTTTGTAGATTTTGTTGGTAAATTATTTATAAGTTTGAGAGCTTATGTGAATTTGTAAGACAAGGCTACAATTTAAACATTACTCTATGAAGTTTATTAAAGTTCAATGTCGCAGAGGCAAGAAAAACAAAAACAAGCACATAATCCAAAAAACAAGATGAAAAAGAAAAAGAGACTGTATGCAGCAGCATAATAATGATAATCATCATTATCATCATCATTATGAACACACAAAAAAATATAAAGAAAAGGGGGAACAATGATGTACATACATAAATACTAACATGCTAGTAGTTAGTAAATGATGAAAGATAAAAAATACAAAAACTTCCACGTCATTGAAAAATATGCAGAAACTTTAATTTTAAGAATATTTTAAAAAAGCTAAATTAAACAAAATGAGTTTTATTTTGTGGTTTTATTAAGAAGACACATATGATTATCACATATAAATAAAATAATTTTGTATTTTAATATTAAATTAAATTTTAACTTTAATAAATTCCAAAATATATATTATTTGATTTCTTTTCCATTAATACGTTTATGTTTAAAACAATTTTTCCCATTACTCTTGTTAACTTACCTTGTAAAAAATATCTACTATAATAAAATTTTATTAAATATTTCTCTGCTTTTAGTTTACACACAGAAAAAAAACTTTATTGAAACTTCTTCACAACCTTCGCCTTGAACGTTTTCTATAAGACTGGCCAATAGTTTTGTATTAAAGCGCGTCTCTATCAATGAATCTCTCACAAGCACAGTTAATAGCAACAACAACAATATCAACAATAAATAATTAACAATAAAAAGCCACGTCTTTTCGTTGTTATATTATTTTTTTTTTCTTCAAAACAACAGGTTGCTGCTGCTAGCGATCAATATGCTGAGATTGCATTGTTAAACTCACGAAGAAAAAAAGCAAAGTGAGTACGATATTGTTTTTTGTTGATTTTTCTTTCCCATACACACTTTTCTATAATTATAGGTTTTACTGTTGTTATTTTTATTTGTTTATCTTGTGTTTTTAATGTTCGCTTTTTATAAAATTATTTATAAAATCATTCAGTTTTGACTGTTGTGTGTCAGCAAGTTTGTTGTTTAAGTCTTTTGTTTTTTCACTTAATTAAGAAAAATCTCTCTTTGAATGTTAATAAAACTAGTGTGACCGTTTTAGCATTTTTGCGGCTAAATTTAGCTTATTTTATTTTGATTTAACCGCAAAATTTTACATTTAGCATTTGCCATTTTATTTAGCATTTCTTAATAACATGTTTAACATTTTTTAGCATTTAAAATTTAAGAATACTATTTTATTTTCTGTTTAAAATAGCTTGAAAATAAAAAAAGGAAAATTATAAGAAAATTCTAAAGAATAAATGACAAATTTATTAACAGATGAAATTACAATTCTTGGACTAAAATGGCAAAAATTAATTTCATATGTGTGGAAGCAAGCTTGTGAATACAATAATGCGTTTTATGAAAACTTCCTTACATCTTTCGTTATGAAGATTATAAAGTTTTGCCATTTAGTAATTCAAAAGTTAAACGTACATACATATATTTAGTCGAATAAATTCTATAAAAACCAAGTAAGAATGTATAGTCGGTCAAGCCCCATTATAATGCCTGTTAAAGTGATTTTCAGAAGTGGGAGCTATGACTAATTATCGACCAATTACTCAAAAAATAACCCAAAAAGTGTGATTTTCACAATAGCGTTTTTTCATCGAATGTGCACCATAATACCAAATGAAAATTCGTTCGATAAGCATTTTCGAACACAGTCGAAAATCGAATTTTGCTATAATAGGCACCTATGTGTTAAGTACAGTTTAAGTCCGTGACTTAAACCATGACTTAACTAGTTTAGTTGTGCATGGCATCATTGTCCAGCTTGTATTGGAGCGGCATTTCTTCTTTGACATAAGGTAGTATTTGATTTTTCAATATTTCTACATAATCCACAGCACACGTTTTTCCAGCTTTTAAATAAATTGGACCGACAACAGATAAAGAAAAATAATACCGCATCATTAACAATCCTATTCCATGATTCACGGTATTTCTGTATACCTAGAGTCAAATCGTTTATTTTATGGCCTTTGAACGAAAGTTTTGCCATTAGAACCAAACTAATGTATCTTCAATATCGCCGGTGTAGATAGCAAAACATAATCTATTTTGAACATTCTGTGTGCTCATTAAAGGTACCTTCCTCCAGCTAAGGGCTTCTGATTTAGTTTCCTAAAGCCTATTTATAATTGTAGGACATAAATGGATATTTAGCCTTTAGATGACCAAAATTGGTTTATTTTGCTTTTACGTATTAAACACTGTTCAAACCGCTTCGTTGGTTTTCGCTTCCTGCCTCTTGCCTCTAGTTTTAACTTTCTATGAATTGCTTGAATTCTTTAAAAATATGAATTTTTTTGAAACCAACTGCAATCTTACATAAACAATTTAAAAATTGATGCCTTGCTTGAATTTAGTTTTTTATTTTAATAATATATATTAAGAATTGGTACCTCTGCCAATACATACATATTTTGAAACAATATATAATTTTCATCATCAATCGAGCCCGATCAATAGCTCCTATAGCTTTTATTGTTGGATAGAGCTTAGATCCGTCACCCAAAAAGATTAGGCTTATATGAAGCAATTTTTTATAGTATTTTCTTGGTTGCCTGTCTTCAAGCTTTACGGCAACTAATAATATGACACAGATTATTATTATTACATTATTTCTATAACGATTTCATAATTTTTATTTACATTTATAATTTGCAAATACATATTTTAGAAAGACTAATTACATTATTAATACAACCATAAATATAACTTAAATAGATATTTAAAAATAATTCAAATAAATTCTTTACACATCTGTTTCAACACTACCTTTCATCAATTGATCTTCACTTTACGCTATATGATTGCCTTTAGTAGTGGTTTCCTCAGCGCTACTATCCAATTGTATCGTCAACGTATTGTACCATTCATGGACATGTCGTGAGAAAATATCCACCAATTTGATTACTTGTTCCTTAAAAGTCTTTACAATCCGTTTGCCAATCGAACCATCTACGTCGTTGTCAACGTCATTTTTATTTTTATTATTAGTAGTGCGTACGACTTCATCCACTTTGTTTTCGAAAAATTGGTAACGTAGTGGAGACAATTCATTAGCCGCTGTTATGGGATCTTCATCTTTATTGATCATATTGCGCCAGGAATCGACCGGATAACGAGTGTCCAGCGAACGTTTTAAACGCTTGGCTGATAAATCCCACCAAGGTAATTCCTCAAATTTGCCGTTATCAGTTTGTACTGATTTGTTTTCGTCTTCAACAACCCTGCCTTCCTCGACTTTGAATGAATCATCGAAGAAATGTAAACTATCGGTGGATAGAAAATTGGAATATAAAGGTTTAGTTTTCTCGGTTGTGTTTAATAAATTTTCCACCTTAGCAGCAATTTCTTCATCTTCTTCTGGTGCCGCCTTTTTGATTAAGGCTTTTTGAGTTATATCGATTTGAGCTTGCAGAAAATCAGCTTCATCATTAGTTTCTGCCTCAATATCAGCATTTTTGTGGACTTCCGGTTCTATAATGTCGCGTGTAATTTTATCTTCTTGCATATCGAAGTTTTTGCCGTAGGTTTTGCCAAAGGGATCCGGGAAAATCAGGGAATTCAAGGCAGATCCAATATTGAGCTTAGTGGTCACAGGTCTAAAGTGGCTGGCGGGAAAGGCTTCAAAGAATTCTGTGGGCAAGAGACGCAAAGGTTTCATTTCATTAACAACTTCTTCAGTTTGGGTCTTGGCTGTGTTAGATTTCTTGGTTTCAATATTGAGCTCCTCTTCTGTATCTTCACCATCTAAAGTGGATATTTTACTTAGGAACACATCTCCTTCAGGTACACGAACATATTCTGGAACGAGCTGCGTTCCCACATTTTTAAAAAACGTTTCCTCATCAAATTCTTGGTCTTCTAGGGACAATTTATTAACTTTCTTTTCGGGTTTTTTGATCTCAGTAATCTTCTTGGTAAAGCCAGTCTTTTTGCCATCACGTGTCATAAAGAAGGGTCCTGAATAGACAACCGATTGGCGAGCATTTCTCTTTAGCAACGGCAAATCCAAACTTAAAGGTTCTCTAAAGATGTTGCTCAACCATTTTATGGCTGATATTCTGCGATCAGGTGAAAAAATTTCCCTTTTAAGTGGAGTCTTCATTTCTTGAACAATATTTCCTGCAAAATTGACCAAAGGGTCAACCTCAGGCCTTGGGTCTTCTAAAATAAAGCGTTTGAATCTGTCTTCATTATCTACAGATCTGCGATGTCTTCCTATTAGACTAGCCAAGGGTGATAGCGGAGGTTTGGCTGATTCTTTAATTAATGCCTTCAACAACCGATCGGTTGAAGAATAACGTTTGATTTTCTGATTGGTCTTATCGGCTGGCACTGCAGGTGTCTCTACTTCAGTAAATTGACAATGTTCCAAGTTGGCATTAGGGAAAATCCAAAAACTCAGCGACAAACCGGGGGTCTTCAATTGCAACATTGATTTCGTATGTTTCCTCCTGATCTCTGGCATTAGGGTAGAATTCACCAACAACTTCTCGTTATTTAGCATAACATGACCATTGGACATGGTGAGAGTATATTGCCACACCTCTGAATCCTGTATTTTATTTATGGATCTAACAGCAATCTGTAATGGTTGCTCCTGTTTATTGGTCACCATAAAAGCCAGACCACCCGATACCATATTGGCACAATGGGTATACAATTTATTGTTGCGACCAAATGGGCCCAAAGGACGGGAGGGATAAACACGTGAACCCATTATCTTTTTGAACAAAGCCGTTACATAGAAACCATATTTGGGCTTTTCTAAATCATCTAGGCTGAGAGGTTTAAATATGGATTCGAAACCCAAATTGGCAGCATCACCCATAGTTTGAGCCCAATTAAGTCCATCAATGACTTCGTCATCTAGATGAGTTGAGAGAACATTCTTTTTGGGCAGTGTCAGCCAAACGGGCACATTTGATTTGAATAGGACTTTAAGTGCGGGATCTTGATCAGATATGGCAGAACCTACACTGTTGCTTGAGAACATGTCTGTGGATCTGGAAATGGAAGTAGAGAGAAGAAGTTAATGATATAATTTAGAGCACATACTTGTTTTTTTAAGCAGAAAATTTGCTTAATGTATTTACTTGATTAAGCGGAAGTATTTAATTTTTGATTTTAATACAAATTGAATTAAACATGACATAAATATTTGGTTGCTAAAATATAAACCAGGTAAAATACTTACTGTATCCAACCATAAGCCGCATTCAAATCCCTAGACATCTCCACATAACGACGTGTTTCTTCCGGACTACTACCTGCCGAAATATCAGTACCAATAGTTTGCCAATTGGTAACAGATTGTTTAAATGACTCTACCATTAAATTGAAGGTCTTCAGTTCGCTTACATAGTCCGCAGCGCAGGAAGTACCGAAATCTGAAATGTTTTAATAAACAAAACCAATTAAATAGTTTCTGTTGCCAAACTATAGTTAACAAACTTACCAGTGCCCAACTGCCAGATTGCCTCATCAATAGCCACCATCTGTGAAGTATCTAAAATTTTCAATGCCTGCATGGCATCCCAATTGTCGGGTTTATAGGGTACCGGTATAATCATAGACCAATTGACGGCTCTGTAAATAAATTTTGAAAAAGGGGTTATTTTATGGAAACAGTTTTTAATATTAGTTACAAGATGCTATTGCGATAAGAAGTTTCCAGATCTAAATTATAGGGTTAAAATGATAAATTAAAATTTTAATTTAAGAGTACTTTAAAGAGTAAATTCAAGTTTAAGAGTTCAATTCGTCAATTTGAAGAATCGTTTTCATTTCAAACTAGAGTTGCCTAAAACAACCTGCATGAATTCTATTATGGAGAATTCTGAACATTTGTTAGATCTCAAATTTATAACCAAGAATATACAATTAAATATTTGCAATCAGCATTGTCAAGGTATAAGAAACACACTTTATTTTCATATACAGCCATGTCACAGAATTTAATTCCGTTCGGAAGTGGAATTAGTTCCGTATTTTGCTTCTATAGAAATTGTTCGTTTAAATTTTTTCGGAATGAAAACTATAGATGCTTAAAATTACGATGCCACAAAAGAAATTAAAAGTGGTTTCATTCCGAAAAAAAATTTCGTTTTGCTTTTCCTATAGAAGCAAAAAAAGGAATTAATTCCACTTCCGAACGGAATTAATTCTATGGCATGGCTAATAGATTTTCTAGGCTACCAATTGTTTGAATCAAAACGTCAGTTTTCAGTCTGTTTCAATATAACTTTCAAATCCACGATTCTGGTATGCAAACACTTGATAGTTTCTTAATTTTCTGCATGTTTATTGGGACAAGGATACATCATGGGAAATGGTAAATACCTGCTTTATTCTACTAATAAATTATTGTTCTTGAGGAAGATCAACAGGTTTGACCTGTTTAAGAATGATTCAAGAACTTCCAGTCGGACATTCATTCAACAAACTCTTAATAATTTATTTAAGTTCATTGGGACAAGTAAACAACCGGAAAATACTTGTTTAGCCAAACTTTTAAATTGTTCTCATAAAGTAGATGTTGTCACATCCTACAAAAACTCATCTAATGGCAAACTTCCCCAAAGAATTAACCGCTCAATGTTGATGTAAAGGTCCAGTTGTTGTATGCTCCGATTTTGGAAATATTTCTTTGGAAATTATTCGTGCATGTTTGTGCAGTTTGAAAAACTGTTCATTATAGAACGCGTAATATCATTTGGATGACCAAATATTTCAACAATGCTAAATGTAGCCAGATGTAATTCTCTTAATTTTATAATGTCATCTGATGATCTATAACAAAGAAGTAGAAATGCAGCATAAACGTTTTTTAGTGAGTTAACCCGATATTTTATTATTAAGAGACCATCAAATTTGTACTGAATTGAAAAACAACTTTGATTAAATTCGGAAAATCTGTGAAAATTCTGATACGGGATTTCAAAGTAAGGAAATGGTTTTTATCCAAATGAATCTGTCAAGTCTGTTAAAACCAATAAATATTAGTCCAATAATAAAACTTTATTAGTCCATTACACAGTGGGCTGAAATACAATTTTTTGGCAATAAATTGGCATTTATAAAGTGCTAATTTAAATTTTAAACGCGTTCTTCAATACTTAAACTCGAATACTCCTTGAGCATGGCTCATGCTTAGAAATATCACACTGTACTGTATAATATTAAGCCTAGTATACCAAGAGTAATTTAAAACTTGAGTCAAGTTTTACTTTTCCTAAATAGAATTGACTTTTTTTTTTTTTGTTTACTTACTTGGTCCACTTATTGAAGCCCTTCCAAACAATTTTTGTCGGATTTCTCAAACGTATACCTTCGGTTTTGGCAGCAAAATAATAATCACCCACAAATTTAACATGAGAATGACTCAGCATTGAAGCCATACGTGTTATAGTTTTTCTAAATAAATATTAAGATGAAATTAAGATATTCCAGAAAAGATATATTTAAAATCTCACCTATTAGGACCATCTAAAGCCTTATATAAATCATCTGGTTTAATGGTAAAACTAACAAATTTATCACTGACATCATTAATCGGACGATTTATATTCAATTGCACTATAACATCAGCCCTAGATAATTGCGAGAATAACAACAACACTCCATAAAAAAACATACTCCTGCGCCAGGACATGTTACACCCACTGTAATTTTTTATTTTAAATTCGAGTTGGAATACTTTAACGCTTCACTTTGTTAACGCAACTAATTTATGAAAATTATTACACATTAAATGTTAATGTTTAATTTGTCAATATTCGTTTTTTATATGTTGGTTTTAGTAAAATTTGTTCTAGTTTAATTGAATTTAAAGTAGATTTTAAGTTTATATAGAAAATTCGTTGATTCTTAGTAATATTTTATTTTAGCTGGTTCAGCATAAATCCAGAAAATTGTATAAATTGTATAATTTATTATTTATTAAAGTAAACGTGCATTTTTACAAAAACTTGTTTAAAAAACTTTGTTATATTTAAATTTATTTTGGTTTATTTTTTTTTTAATTTTCTCAACATTGAGGGTTATTGACGGTTATTTTGCTTAGAAAGAATGCTAAAAATTGTAGGGCTCTTTAGACTAAGAAAATTTACTTTACTTGGGAGTTACACGATCAAGTTTTGTCTTTCAAATTTGAAAACACTCACACTTTTTCACTAATACATTCATACCTTTAAAACTTGATACGAGTTTGCTTTCAAATTTTTGTTCCAATTGTGTGTTTCAAGTTACAGTCAAGAAACAGCTGATTGCAATTTTGATAAACATTTTTTTTTTTGGGGTTTTCTTTATAAACATTCTGGCGTTTTTGGCAATTTTTTGTTTTATATTGTTCCTTATTTATAAATAATATAAAAATCCACCAAATTAAAAAGCACTAATTAAAGTTAAATAAATATATTGTTTGCTTGACGACATTTTGAAAATAACATGCTTTAAATTTTTGAGAATTTGTAGTGTAAAAAATTTAAAAGTAAAACTTGAACGTGTAACTACAGCGTCAAAGAAGAAAGTCATTACAGTGCACTTTAAAAACAAATGTGTTGGTATTAATTATCAATACGTAAAAAGTCAAATTTTAGTATTTAAAATGAAAGTAATTTGTAACCAGTTCTCAGTATTTTAAATTTAGAAAATTAAAATTTTTTGTTTCAACTTATAATTTTTTTTTTATTAATTTTTAATAGTTTAAAGAATACATTGAAAATGTTGTTTACAGACTTATTTATCAATTCATAAAAAGCAATCTCTAGTTACCCAATATCTATTGTAAACAATTGTTGATTGTCCGGATTGATTATTATCTTTTATTGGATCCAAATCATGTTTCGTATGAAATTATTGATAACAAAAACTCGAAACGCTTCTATATAAAAAAAACAAGCAAAAAAAAGTATAGTCGGTCAAGCCCGACCATATAATACCCTACACCTAGTATATGTATAAAACAGTTTTTCAGAAATGGGAGTAATATGGGAGATATCACCTATTTTGGACCAAAATTTAGTGTCATGATTTCTTTGAATATAAATATTATATGTGTTAAAATTAGGTTAAAGTAAATTACGGAGAGGGTCTTATATGGGAGTTTCAACTAATTATTGACCGACCATTATAAAATTATTTGTCGTTATTTCTGTATATAAGAAACTTATTTTGTCGAATGTTTTTTTGATTACCAACATTTTCCAGAAATGTATGACCGTTAAAGAGATTCTCGGAAGTGGACCTTATTTGGGAGCTACGACTAATTATGGACCGATCATAATAAAATTGTACCATATTATTTGTATACATATAAAATATATTTGCCTTAAATATTATTTGGATACCGACATTTTTGAGTGAGTTATGCTCTTTAAAGTGATTTTCGGAAGTGGGCCTTATATGGGAGCTACGACTAATTATGGGCCGATCACAATAAAATTGTACCGTATTATTTTTAGACATATAAAATATATTTACGTTATTATTTGGATACCAACATTTTTGAGAGAGTTTTGCTCTTTAAAGTGATTTTCGGAAGTGGGCCTTATATTGGAGCTACGAGTAATTATGAACCGATCTGCACAAAATTTGTAAATGTGACTTGGCTTCATTTACAGCTCATTTGTGATGAAATTTGTTTGGATACTTGCATAATTCAAACATTTATGATCAGTAAACCCCAATTTCGGGAGGACATTTATATGGGGGCCAGGTGAAATAATAGACCGATTTCCACCAGCTTCAATCCCATCTGCCTTTGGGCCGAAGAGACATCACGTACCAAATTTTATCGAAATATCTTCAAAATTGCGACGTGTACTCTGCGCACAAGATTTACATGGACAGCCAGCCAGCCAGACGGACGGACGGACATCGTTAAATCGACTCAGAAAGTGATTCTGAGCCGATCGGTATACTTTAGAGTGGGTGTTGGACCAATATACCCTCCCCCCCTATGGTGGTGTAGGGTATAAAAAAAAAAGAATTTAAAGAACATATTGAAACTAGCTGACTTAACATGCAATTAATAAACCACAGCATCGGTTACGTTTCCTTGTTGTTTTTTTTTTTTTTGTTTTTGAGAAGCTGAAAAGACAGCATTATTATACGAGGGTATTTCGGAATCTGCACAGAAGAGAATAAATAGTTTTTCAAAAACATTTTTATTTTTCAATATAATCTCCTGAAAATTCAATACACTTAGTCCAACGCTTATCTAGTAATTCTATCCCTTGATTAAAATAGTTTTTCTCAAGGCCTTCAAAATAGTGGGCTTCATCGCTAAATAAAAAATAAACAAAAGTGCGCGATACGTATTTCAAGTAGAACCACGATTTTCAAAATAAATTTGTCTATTCATGTTGAAATGCCAAACCAAACTAAACATAAATAAAAATTGTTTCCAACTTAAAGTTCTATATATCTAAAAAAAACACACCCTTTATAAAGTTTCGTAAAATATTAGCCTAAGCATGCAACATGCTGAACAACATGTAGGGTATACCCCTTCATGGCTAATTAAGCCAAATTGACTGAGACAGCCAATTTATAGAATCTGCACTCAATCTGCATAATTGAGTTTATTTCTAAAGACTGAAAAGTAATGTCTTAAAATAACACAAAAAATAAGTTGCAAAAAATTTTGTCTAGAAATGATATAAATTGTTAATCCTTTTTATTGCTAAACGTTAATTAAGACCAAAGTATAAATGATTGTTTAACAAAACAAATAATTTAGGCCTCATCTTCAGCCTCTAAAATAGCCTTAAAACTGAATGGTTGGAAAATATAACCAGCGCCTTCATAAAATTTGCTCATGAATTCGACCCTTAAAGAGAAAATAAAATTTTTCAATTAGCTACATAATATTAAATAAATATATCACACCTTAAACTTACCAATGCAAACGTAAAGTATGTAAAAAGGCTGACAAACCCTCCATCATAACCATAATGGAGAGAGTAAAGAATACCCAAATAGCAAAAATAAAGAAGAGACCAATGGAACCGGTGTAACCCTTAAGTTGCAGGCCCAATGAGAGAACCATAGTCCATAAAACCTCCGATAATTCTAAAGTTGATAGAAAATTATAAACAAACTGATAATTTCTATTGAATCAAAAAAAAAGAAACACTTACGAGCATGAGCCAAAGACAAGGCCCACAAACGCAAATACGAAGCTGTGTGCGAAATGGTACTGAGCACATATTCAATGGTATGGATAGCTTGATGAATCCAAATTTCACTCATGGGTTCTTCTTCATTATCGTGACCACCATTATCGGAATCTTTATTGGAAGTTTGAATAACTTCTAGCACCACAGCAGTATCACCATCCACCATTTCCAAAGTGTCTGTGGACGTGAAATCTTCAGGATGCTTTGAATTGAAATACAAATCTGATATTAAGAACATCTTTGAAACATAATAGGAACTGCTCAACTTACCACTGGTTTATGTTTTCTGCTGTAATTAATGTACAAAGGTTTGCCTATCAGCATCCAGGGAATACATATCACTGCCACAACCACAAATGCCATTTCGATTGTAGACTGTTTCTCAAACATGAACTCATCGCAGCCTGGCAAAGGGGGAGAACTCTTAAACAGCATCATGTTAATGAACATAATCAGCACGGAAGGCGCACAACCCGGAGTGTTCGGTTCATAATCGGTGGTGGGCGAATATTTTACCCACTTGTAGAACATCATGAAAACCATGTAACCGAACAACATTAGTAGGAATATAATTTGGGGCAAAAATTCCAACAAAATGCTGGCATAACGTTTGAAATAAACAAAATTCACCACCGACATGCACACACCAAATACCATGTGTAGAACACCAAAGATAATGGACAGTTTCATTTTGTAGGTATTTAAGAAGATAATTTTATTATCAGCCAGCTGCCAAATCGGATCCATGCCCCATACATAAACTCCAGTGGTAGCAGTACTGGGATTTAATGTAAGTCCTTGGGCATTTGTTAGCACGGTGGTTCTGTTATAACGCACACGCCAAGTAGAACCAAATACATTAAACGACTTGGAGAAGCAATCATTGTACGTGAATCCAGTATAGACAGCAAAGATACCCATGAGTAAGATAATGTAGCGACCACCAAAGAAAATACTCCAAATTTCTCCACCCTTCTTGCGGCCCAATGATTTTTCCCAAATAACCATCCAAGCACCGAAAAGCAACAAAATAAAACCATGGCCCATGTCGCCAAACATCACAGCGAAGAGGAAGGGAAACGTTATACAAGTGTAAAGAGCGGGATTGGCTTCACGATAAGTGGCCACACCATAGGCATCAATAAGATTTTGGAAGCCCCTAGTGAACTTGTTGGTGCGATTATAGGTGGGTGGACGATCATCGGTTTCAACCACATTCAGAAAAGAAGGCACAGTACTGCCCACAGCAGCAGAACCTTCCGCTAAACAGGCCTGAACATTTTCTAGATCTCGTGTGGGCACCCAACATTCTCCTATCAAACATTTGTTGGTTACATCTTGACTCAACATATTCAAAGTGTGATAGACTGCCTTCATTTTCTTAACCATGACATCCCAGGCGGCCAATTGTTTGGATACAGCCACCAAAACGCAAGTACGTTGATCTTCGGTCTGTTTCAAAACCACTTTTAAGTCCTCGATTCTGGTACGTAAACCCTTAATCATACCCTCACGTTCTTCATGGTCATTGGGGCAAGGATACATTGCGGCATGAAAACCAGTACATACTTTCTTTATTCTACTTCTCAGTTGTTCGCCCTGGAAAAATACCACAAACACAGTCTTATACATAGTATAACCTGTTTTCGGATCCTTTAAGGACTCTTCTAAGGGTGATCTTTTGACGTAAGCATTGCCGCGTGCCACACGCCACAGCATACGCTCGAAAGCAAACTCCTTCTCGCGACTAACCACACCAGCCACAAAACCCAAATGACCACCTGCTTCGTTATGGTGATGATCGCTTTGTTTATTCAATTCCATATTCACCACTGCTTGTTCGGCAAAGAAGCCTTGGGTTTTCTCCAAAACCCTTAACATTTCAGTTAATTCCAAATAGTTGGACTTAAGATTGACATTGTTTTGCGATAATTCGGTTATTTCCTTTTCACACTTTTCCAAATGACCCTCCAAATCGATCATTTCTCTGGGCTTGGGTGCTGGCGGTATCTCCTTCAAATCTGGCATATGAAGCCCATCTTTTTTGATTTCATTTTCTACAAAACGTATTTTACGCTCCATTTCGTCACAACGTCTTACTTCCGAGACGTATTTACGGAGATACGATGTAGTGCCTTCGTTCATCTGAAATTAAAAAGAAAGGGATTCTTAGTTTTAATCTGCTGTTGTACTCTGTAAAAAAAATTGAAAAATATTCTAATTTTAGAAGAAAAATCTCCCAAAAATATAAAACAGTCTTCATTAAGTTTGTATTGGTCTTAATACAAATAAAATTTCTTACTGAAAATAAAATTGAGAAATATGGCAGGTTTAATAATCCTTTAAAATTTTAAAATTACTTTGTTTGTTAATTCGCGTTGGAGAGAAATAGAAAAGAGCACGAATATAATTAAAAAAAAACTTGAATTTAGCAATACACTCAATTAAAAAGGTAAAAGAATCAATATAATATTCCCATCGAATGGAGTCTTCGTAAATAAATTTAATTAATTATATTAAATTAAATTTCCACTTACATCACGAAATTGCACACAGCCAGTCTCTCCCAACTCAGCCAAAGAGGCATAGGCTGCTTCCGGTTGCAGGAAGATTTGGCACAAGGACATTTTCTCACTGCGAAACATGTCCCCCATGATGAACCCGTTAAAAAAGAAACCTAATATAGAAATGTTATATTTAAAAATGAATTTCATAAATAAAAGACTTTGTATGTTCGTTTAGACTCACCTTAAATTGGAAAAAAGTTATACTCTTGAATTTTTACACTCCAACTCCAATATCCAAGAAAATGAAACAACCCTTCTTGTTGAACTTCAACAAGTCAACTGATTTTCCATTCCTCTAATAATTATCCATCAAATGTTTAAATTTGTAAAATAAAATAACTGAAAATTAGGTAAAAGATAATTTAATATATTAAATATATTCGTTATCATTTCTAAAGGCACCTGAATAATTTCGGGTTTTATCTATTAATTTAAGCACAAAACTGTGTGTTGGGCTTTAAAATTAAGTGTTAATTGGAAAATAATTCATAATTAATCATTTACAAATCAATCAAATTTAGTTTTGCATCATACGATACGATTAATGGGGTATGTACGAGTACATTGATAATTCTAGTACATTAAGTACCTCTGCTCTATATAGAATATAAAGAAAATTTTATCTTTATTTTATAATAGGTTCTAAAGACATGTATTGCTGTCTCTGCGGTCTTTAGAAAATTGTCAATTATTTAACAATTTAGTAAAGTAAAGACCAGTGACAAAATACGTTTTAGGTTGAAAAATGTAGTGTGTTAGTTTGTAAAGAGAAAATAGTTGAAAAATATAAACAATTTTCAACATTTTTATTTTAAAATTTTATAAAGGAAAAGTAAAAAGAAATATATTAATATGAAGAATAAATTAGTATAAAGAAACAATTTACTTTTGCAATGTTTGAGATAATTGCAGCAATTAAAAAATGTATAACACAGCAATACATATTTAACCTACTAAAAAGAGTATTTTGTAAACTATATAAACTATTGTTCGGACACTGTTAATAACTTTAAAGCAGCTTAACTGAATAAAATTTTATTTAGCAAATTGTTATATTTAATAATTATTTTAAAATAATGTATTTAGCAAAAAATCCCACAAAAAAGCAGTCAACACTAACTCCAGATTTAATAATTACATTGAAACCTTTAAAAAGCACTGAGTTGGCAACACTTAATAATGTACGTCAATAAAGAAAAGCATACATTAAGGCTGTTTTAAAATTATACTGCACAAAGTTAGCATCTAAAGGTAGTTTTAGACGGTATGTATTTTGCAGTGTGCTTGTCAAATTTTCTATTGCAAAATGCATACACGTCTTGTAAAAGCAAAAAAAATGCATCTGCAAATGTCAGCCTGCATTTACAGTGTAAAGTTTTCAATTATAGCATGTTCTATTTTCATCTGACAAAGCACCTGCAACCAGCTGTTTTGCAAGTCAATTGTTAATGGCGCCAAGAACATAGTGTTTGTGATTCAGCAAATTTATATTTAAAAAAAAATGTATTAAAGAAAACAATAAATTTGTATTGAAATGTTTATTGAAAAAACGTTTTTATACATATTAATTTTTATTTAATTTAAATACAAAAATTTTTGGCTCCATATGGTGCATTACTCTTTAACTCTTGCTTATTTTTATATTTTATAGAAGCTATTATTGCAATAATGCTGCAAGTTACAATTATTTCGTTTTTTTTATCCATTTTTCAAACTATATTTGCAAGAACACAAAACTCATAACAAAAACAGCTGTTGTCTTCTATTGCAGATTATGTCACATGAAATTAAAAACCGACGTGTGTAAGCAAAAATTATAAACTGCCTGTAAATTGCCAATTTTGGCAGACATGCACAATTAAATATGTATCGTACAACTGACAAGTACACTGCAAAATACATACCGTCTAAAACCACATTAAGTAAAACAGTAAAAACTCAAAGTTTTTGTATATTGTTGATTCAAATGAATAAACCAACCACTAGTTAGGTTATACGTTTTTGAAATTATACCAATATTAAAAATTTTGGGATCGAACCGAATTATAAACGTGTTTAATAATTAATCTTTAGTGTTAAATGTTGTAGAATTGACAGTAAAGGGCATGCATTCGAATAGTTTTCTTGTGTAATCTTTAGAATAATGAATAATTTACACATTGTCTTAATTTAACAAACTTTGTTTAATGTTTCGTAATTCAAAATTTAAATTACTTATAATGACTGATTTTGAATGATTTTTATATACAGTCATACAACATAATAAATAAATAAATAATAAATAAAGGTCTAAACATGTCTGGAAATGACGCCCAATAAAAAAAATCAAAATAAAGAGCTTTGTTCAATCTCTAAACGGCACTGTTTGTGAGCTGTTACCACAACTGCAAAAGTTTATAATACTTAAACCAAATCATTAAAATTTATTTAATTTATGACTTGAACAATTATCTGGAATACTAAAATAAGTTCTAGATTCTTCAATAGTGGTCTAAATTGAAAAATAAATAAAAAAAAAAAAAGGTTAATCTCTGATCAGTTTTAATTCACATCAAAAATCGATTTTCATATGGAATTCTATAATAGACTGTAAATCCTTTAATAGTTGTCTAAATTGAAAAATAAAGATAGTCTGTGGTCACTTATGTTTCCCATCAAAAATCTATTTTGTATATGGAATTGTAAATAGTGGCCTAAATGTATGGTCGATCAATCTTCTTATTCGAAGTTTTTTCAAGACTCGAATTTTATGCGAAGAATGCTTTAAGTGAAGTAAGAAACCCTAATTTATAAAGTGTTACTTCATCAAGTTCAGAAAAACGGACGCTCAATTCTGTAAATGTTTTTTGTTTAAATATGTAAATATTTCCTTTCATATAAAATTTTTTCAATCCTTACTCCTGTGAGAATGTGTTATATATTATTGTTTTTAATGATCTCAAAGTAATCTAAAATTTCCAAAGAACTGAATAATAAATTAAAACAATTCTCAAAATGTTTGCTGCTTTCTCTTCTTAATAAAATTTTATTTAAACAAAAATTTTTAATTACGCACGTAAATGTACTCGTATGTGCTTTTTTCAAAGACAACTATTAATAATATCAATAAACATTAACAATTATTTAACAAAGTGGACAGAAAAAATTAACTAAATTTTAAAATAACAAAAAAAAAACTATAAATTATATAGTGGGAAGAGTACCACCAATACTGGAATAGGGGAATAAGTTAAAAGTACAATTGTGAGACTTAAACTTATTCCTCTTCTTCGCCATCCAAAATGGCTTTGAAGCTGAAAGGTTGGAAGGCGTAGCCCAAACCTTCGTAGAATTTGCTCATGAATTCAACCCTGTAAACGAGAAAGAATAAAAATGTGTAAAATATTTGAAAAAACATTTAATAGAACTATACAATAATTACCAGTGCAAACGTAAGGTGTGCAAGAAAGCAGATAAACCTTCCATCATTACCAAGATGGCCAAAGTGAAGAGACACCAGGCACCGAAGATTAAGAATACAAAAATAACGCCGCCATAGCCCTTTTGTTTAAGACCTAAAGACAACACCATGTTCCACAATACTTCAGATAATTCTGGAAAAAGAAAGACGTTTCAATAAAAATCCTTAAAGATTAATTGCAATCAAAAAAAAAAACACTTACGAGCATGAGCTAAGGACAAGGCCCACAAACGCAAATATGAAGCAGTGTGAGAAATAGTACTGAGCACATATTCAATGGTGTGAATGGCTTGGTGAATGTAAATTTCGCTCATTGGCTCATCATCATGACCGTGGGCACCATCGGAGGCAGATGGCAATTGAGTTTCGCCTTCATTTAATTCCATATTGCCAGTCAATTCTCCGTTATGTTTAGCCTACAAAATGTAAAAGTTTAAGTCAAATCAAAAGTGTTGCACACCAAAAAAAATAAACACAACTTACATGATCATTATTTTTACGGGTAAATTTAATGTACAATGGTTTGCCCAACAACATCCAGGGAATGCAAATCAAGGCAATGAACACAAATACTCTCTCGATGCTGGATTGTGTGTCGAACATGTATTCGTTGCAGCCAGCTGGAGGTGGTGTATTCTTGAACAACATCATGTTGATGAACATAATCAAGACAGAGGGAGCGCAACCGGGAGTATTAGGCTGGAAGTCAGTCTTAGCATTGTATTGGATCCACTTGAAGAACATCATGAAGACCATGTAACCGAACAACAAAACCAAGAAAAGAATTTGAGGCAAAAATTCCAAGAAGATGCTGGAAACACGTTTAAAGTGAACAAAGTTGATGACCGACATGCAGACACCAAAGATCATGTGTATTACACCGGTAATAATGGACAATTTCATTTTGTATGTGTTTAAGAAAATAATCTTATTGTCAGCCATTTGCCAGATGGGATCCATACCGATGGGATAGACGCCTTCGACATGATACTCTGGATTCAATTGTAATGAAGGATTTGTTAAAACCGTTGAGGTATTGTAACGTATAGTCCATGTTGAACCAAAGATGTTCATAGATTTTGAGAAAACGTCATTGTAAATAAAACCAGTGTAGCAGGAGAAAATACCCATAAGCAAGATAATGTAACGACCGCCGAAGAAAATGTTCCAGATTTCACCGCCCTTGGTGCGGCACAAAGATTTTTCATACAAGCACATCCAGCCACCGAAAAGGGTCAGAATGAAACCGTGACCCAAATCGCCAAACATGACAGCGAACAAGAAGGGGAATGTAATGCAAGTGTACAAGGCAGGATTACACTCACGGTATGAGGCAATACCGTAGGCATCGATCAAGTTTTGGAAGCCACGTGTAAATTTGTTGGTACGATTGAATGTAGGTGGCTGTTCATTGGTTTCAATGACATTCAAGAAAGATGGGATGGTACTGCCTACGGCAGCCGAACCATCAGACAAGGCCTTTTGTACGACTGGCAAATCCTTGGTGGGCACCCAGCACTCACCAATCAGGCATTTCTTGGTGACATCCATGTTGAACAAGTTCAAGGTATGATAGATGGCCTTCATTTTCTTGACCATGATGGACCAGGATGGCAAATTCTTGGAGACGGTGGCCAAAACGCGACTACGATGATCTTCTGTTTGGCTTAAAACCAATTTTAAATCTTCCAAACGAGTACGTACACCCTTGACCATCTCATCACGTTCGGTGTGAGAGCTGGGGCAAGGATACATGGAGGCATGGAAACCGGTGCACACTTTCTTGATGCGATTCTTCAATTGTTCACCCTGGAAGAAGGCAACGAACACGGTCTTGTAGATGGGATGACCACTGCTGGGATCATTCAAGGGCTCATCCAAATCAGAACGTTTAAGGAAAACATTACCACGGGAAATACGCCACAACATGCGCTCAAAGGCAAATACACGCTCGCGGTTAATAACACCGGCAACGAAACCCAGACGGCCACGGTTTTGAGTAGCACCAGCATCGTCAACGACCACACCACCAACACCACGGTTGCTAGAGTCCAAATTGAGAACTTCTTGGTCGGAAAAGAAACCCTGGGTATTCTCCAATACCTTGCGCAATTCTGTCAATTCCAAATAGTTGGATTTTAAATTGACTTCGTTTTGGGCCAATTCCAATATCTCATTTTCGGTCTTTTCCAAATGGGCTTCCAAGTCGATGATTTCTCTTGGATTGGGGGCCTTGGGGATGTCGTCTAAAATATCGGCCAATGTGATGCCGTCCTTTTTGATTTCGGCCTCAATGTAACGGATTTTACGTTCCAATTCATCGCAACGACGTACCTCGGTGACAAATTTACGTTGGAATGCATTAACGCCGCTGTTCAACTAGAAATGAAGTGAATGAGAAAAGAATTACATAAGTATATGATTACGATGTGTTTAACAATTACAATTAAAAAAAAAGTAAATAAAAAAGTAAGGTGTAAAACCTTTAAGTCTAGTAGAATTGACATATTAGGATGCAGAAAAGGAATTGCATAAAAATAAATTAAAATAATGTAAAAGTATTTAAAGGAGTAGAAATTGTGAGCTCATAAAGTTCCAGTAAGAAATTAAAAGCTATGTACTTGCGCTGCGTATTGAAGTAAAATCGTAAATTAACTCGGTTTCAGTTTTAAATGAAATTTCTAAAGCTATTAGAGACGAAACTGTATTCACGATGCTATTAAAAAAAAACTTCAGAACTAAAAAGAACTTAGTTTGCACTTTAAAAGAAATTACATAAGCGTTTACTAAATTTAAAGCTTTACCAAATTTAAAGAGAAAGTAAGACTCAATATTAATAATTTAAAAACATATTTTGGAAAATCTCGTTTAGAAAGTCTTGATTTTTTAAAATCTATTGATAAAAAATATTTTTTTTTTTTTGAAAACTTTTCTTAAATCTAAATGATCAATCTTTAAACTTACATCACGAAATTGTACACAACCAGTTTCACCCAATTCAGAAACCGATGTATAAGCGGCTTCAGGTTGTATAAACATTTGGCATAAAGCCATTTCCTCACTCCGGAACATGTCCCCCATAATGAAGACTTGTTAAACAAAAACCCTGTAAAAAATTAATTAAAGAAATTAGCCAAAATCATTTAAGTAAATTTCTTACTAAATTCATTAGAACAATGAAGCCAAACAAAAAAAATTAATTTCAAAACTATAAGATCTGATGTAAGATCTTATAGTTTTGAAATTAATGTAAACAAACAGTAGAATAGAAAATAGTGAAAACAGTAAAGAGAGTGAGAGAGAGGCTTTAATAATCAATCGATTAAATTTATCGATAATTTCAAATGATTAGCTTGTTACTTGGAAAATTTGTTTTTAAAATATTTCTTTCAATAAAAACAAATATTTTTTAATACGAATTATGAATTAAAATGCTGACCATCAATAGCACATTACTCGTATATTCCTCATCTGCTATTCTAATGTACTATGAGAATGAGTCTTTCAACTTGTTTTTTTATATTTCTTGGCCATTCGTTCGTATATTTCAGCCAAAATAAAAAATACCAAAAACAACAAAAAACAAAAAAATTCTTTATGTTTTTATGGTTATTTTTGTGATTTAAATGTTTTTTTTTATTGTATGTCTGTATTTGGGTTGTCTGTCTGTCAGTCTAGCATTCATATAGACACAATAAATTCTCGTGTACACCTAATTCTGTTTTTACGCGAATTTGATTTAATGCGTTTCCAAATAAATATTTCATTCTGTTTTTATGCGACTAGATTTGATTTAACGCAATCTAAAAATGTATGTATTTTTTACCAGAAAAACGTTGTTTGCACTGGTTTTGAAGAATTTTAAATTAAACACATAGTTGGCAGCACTAGAAATCTGGTCTGGTACGAAAATCAACCGCGAAATTTCAACGTGAACTGAAATTATTAATGGGTAGTTATCGTTAATTACATAACAGTCTTATAAAAACTGTAACTCAACGATTAATAACGACATTTGTGACCAAAATCACTGAACCATCCATCACCAGCAACTGATCATGATTTCGAAAATATGTCTAGCGATGAAAGTGTGACTTTCGTAAACGAATGCGATTATCAGAAAGTGATACTGAATAAAAAATATATGTATATCATATTTATATAACAAAAATATTTATTTTTAAGTTTTATATTTTTCTGTGATTACTTTTTTCTATTGGTTTTGTTTAAAATATGTTTGTGTATAAAGCAACATGAATTTGAACTATTTATCTTATTTTACCTGATATTTCATACGTGGAACCAATTCCCTCATTTAATATGGATACTCTATCTTTTTTTACGCGAGTTTTCGAGGAACGTATCTATCGCGTAAAAACAGAATTAGGTGTATTTTAGTTTTGTTTTCATTAGAGCAGTGTGTTTATGGATGACCATTCTATGATTTCTTTTCTTTTTGAGAAAAAAAAATTAAATGAATTTGCGTAAAATATTAACAAACTCTATTTGTTCAATGTAATTTGTTACTGTCTGTTTATGAGTTTATTTATTTTTACACTGAAATAAAATCAAAGAAAATTTACATTTTTATTAAACAGCTGTTTAGTAATTATTTGTCATAAAATCTGGGGAAATAACATGGAAGACAGATAGGTTATGAATTAAAGCTGGCGCATTTAGTAGCACTTGTAATTAATCTTTAATAAATATTAATAACAATTATTATTTTTTATTCGAACTGTTAATTTTAAATTTTTGATATTTATTTAGTCGGGCTCGAGTTCATTAAATTTAATTTTCATTAAATTATTTTTACTGAAAGAATTGTTTTACAACATGAAATCTATATTAAAATTTATTTATTGATAATTTTTCTTGGCTGAGCTGGGGTTTGAACCTCGGTTGAATTTACATGTTTATTCATATTTATTAAAATATCAATAATACGTAGTTACGAATTTGAAGTTTTCATTTATATTTTATTTTATTTGTTGGTTTCTTATGCCTGTCATTCTTAAATCCGAAAGTCTCTGCTAATTTCATTTCTTTGGCAATTACTCGTTTTTATCTAACATCGTTAGTTAACACTTTATCTAAAAATTTTATATAATAAAAGTAAATATATAATAACTTTAATTAAATGGATTTAATGCTCGTACATTAGTTTTAATTAAATGGCATGTGATTATAAATAAACAAAACTGAATAAATTTAATACCATTTTTATCTAAATACATAAATTATGACAGCAAGTTTCATAAGAACTCAAATTAGTTATAGGAGTAAAACAAAAACAAACCTTATCATAATTAATCAAAATGGCATTAAGGCATCAAATGAAGTATTAATAAAAGTTTGAGTGTTTAAGGTAAATCATGTGATATTTGACACAATCAGAAATGTTGGTTGAGACCACATTGATCAAGGGATTTATAAAGAAATGAAATGTTTCATTTAACCGAAATTACAGTAGCCTTTCACTGTCTTCAAATTGTGTTTCTCATGTGAAACGTCTTCCACATTTTTTCCAATACACAATGAACTTTATACTATTAAATACACTTAGAATTGTTTGGTTAGGAATTTAAAATATCAACATTTGCTTCTAATTCTGATTGCAGTCATTATTAATTCGGAAGATCTTTAAATGTCAAAATTATGTTTCAGACATGTTTCTTACATGCTGAGACATGGAACTCTTAAACTATTGATAAGACATAAGGTTAAATGACCTTGCTGAATCATATGATGATTTGAACAATTAAATTCAAGAGACCTCGAAACTAGCAGGTTCCTGAAAATTTTTAAAGGATCATCAAGCTGAATCAAGAAATTATTTTCCATTGACTGCAATTTGAATCCTTTTAAACTCTTAAATTCCATCAAATGATAAAAAATTTTTGAGGTTAATATGGATGAATTCGAAAGAATCGATTTTTTTTTTTTTGAAAACAAAACTGCCATTTCTAAAAGTCTGGTCCTAATGGGGCACAATTTTACATAAGCGTAGCCAATAGTATTCGAGTTTAAGTTTTGTAAATGTACCCACACACACTCTAGTGGCGGCGCTATGTATTTTCAAAGTTGTGCACTTTTTACAAGTTAATTTTTAATTGCAAGCCATTTGTTTGTTTTTATCTGATTTCAAAAATGTCTTATAAAAGATCTTAAATGCTTACCAATTACAAAAACAATAAAAATGAAAACCTTGTATCCACTTTGACACGAATTCGCTAAAATTTTACTAAATTCGCCACTGACACCACATTGAAAGAATTCGCTTTCGTTTAACTAAACTAAATCACTAAAAAAAATAGATTTAGTTTATAGAGGCACAATTAGGATCTGATTAGCTTTGAAGCGCATTAGGAAAAAAATGATGGCCATCCACGAGAGTATACTCTATATATAGGGGCAATGAAAAAATTCATTTCACTCTGCTACGAATTGCATTAATATCAGAAGTCTGCTTTAATACTCTTCAATTCTGACTTGTCAAGGCGAGTATTTTTGGTTGAAAAGGGAAAAGAGAATAAAATGGGTAAAACCTTAGAGGCACTAATAAATTATCTTATTTCCTTTTGTTTTTTTTTTCTTTCATGCATGTTCATTTGCATGAAAAAGTACGAAAATTGAATTGACGTGTGTGAATGAAATGACAAGTTCAAAATAGAATTGAACAAAAACTAAAGAGTGTGAGTAATTGGAGTAATTGTAATTGTTTAAAATAATGTTAAACTTCTACAAACAAAACTCAAAATAGTTACTAACTTTAAAGTTTTTCACTACACTTAACTTAAAGTCTTTGCAACCATGCCCTATATGACTTAAAATTTCACAATTATTTTCTTGAATGTTCATATCATTGTTTAATTAACTTATCATTTTTATTGTTGATTTAAAAAATAACAATAATAAAACAACAAGAAACTAAATACATATAATCAACTCAAATTGCGTAAATTCAATGTGTATTTAAGCGAAAAAAAAATTAAAGAAAAGATATAAAAAACTCGTAAAAGAGATCAAATAAATTATTTTTAAAGTCAGCTGATGTGCAGCTAGAAAAACGATCATGTGTCTGTCTGTATTGCTGGCTGACAGAGACGCAAACATTTATTAAATAAATTTTGCTATTGAAATTCATATATTTTGTCGCTAATTAGAACTTAAGAGTCAAAAACTAAAAAAATGACAATAACATAAATAAAGAACTATGTAAGTATGATATGTATGTATATACTTCTAATACACATGCCACATGATTTTAAAATACACAAAAATAAATAAATATACTAAATTTCACACTTAAATTATCAAAATCAAAAGGTTTGCATTGAGTTGGAAAAAATATATACCTTCAAATGTACTGGTTAATAATTCCAATACAAATAACTTTTATTAGAGTCACATGTAAACGTGAGAATATCTAATATGAGAATTAAATAAATTAAACTTTTATTAAAAGCACGGACGGGTACGTCAATGTTAATTTTAATAAAGTAAATTACACGTAAATACTTTTTATATTACATATATATGTATGTATTCATAATTGACCTTCGGGTCTGGTTACTCTACCAATTTACACTTACAGGGAAATTTTGTTGTGGAAAAATATCGTTTTGTGTTGTTGATTTGAGGACTTATTTGACATGTTAATACAGTTTTTATTTGACAAACAACTAAGATCGAAAGAAATTTAAAGAAGGTCTTGTCTGCTAATTGTTACAACTCACTTTAATAAAGGTTTTACAAATATGAATAAAAATTGTAGGGACATGATTGATTTGTTATTTTCAACTAGTTTAAGAGAATAATGAATGCACTACTTTTTAAGAAGGTAATGGGTTTGAAATGAAATGAATACTTCTTTATTACCCAGAGATATTAAAAAAATTAGACTTATTTTCTCCATATTATAAACAAATTGTATGTTTGTGTGTGAAGAATGCTAAGCCAATCCTTAATTTTCGTGTAAGATAAGTAGTTTAAGCTAAATTTGTGTTACAAGTTGCCTTAAAATTTATTTTGTCACTGCTTTCTAAAGTAAAATTGACAATCAACAAATGTTTTCGCCAGTTTATTGTTTTTTTTTTTTTTTGTAAAATTTAATAAAAAGAAAAAAATTGTACATTTTTAAATTTATATTAACAACCTTGATACAGTATATTTCCGGTAATGTGAAACGTGAGTACTATTATTAACTTCCTAGAAATATTTTTTCATATTAATGTTAATTTTTTTCAACTATGTAGTTGAATGTGTATTTAACATAAAAATATAAATAAATATAAAGCAAGTGACTCTACTCTCCCTTAAAGAGGCCTATTTTATATAAGTTATTGTGTAATTAAAACCAACTCTTTTGTTCACGCAATTTCGAGTTACACCCAATAGAAACCATTATTGACAACTACAATAAAACAAAATTAGCGGAAATCTTTAAAAGCGTTCTACAATGAATTTGGCTGTGCCGAATCTTATGTATCCACCACAAATTATGATACGGACACATTATTAATAATAATTAACATTTGTATTATATAATTCTGAAAATATGTACATATTGTACTTATTGTATAACCTTAAAACATAAATCCTTGCAGACTTTGCAAAGGGCCTTTATCAGTAGTTTTATACAGTATTAAAATTTAAAAATATGTTTTTGAAGCTATACAATATATCAAAAAGAAGATAGCCCTATTTGCACTAGATGCAACGTACAGATAACTGTAAACCACATCCTTGATCAATGCCAAGAATATTCTCCAGTAAGATTAGAAATATTCAAAACAACGCTACCCAGCACTTTACTTAAAAACCCTAGCCATAGCAACATCACCAAAATCATTAAATTCATCAAACATTGTAATATATTAAATCAAATATAATAACATGTACATTTAAAAACATCTTTATATACCATAATATAACTACCTCTGTATATATGTAAATATAATATATATGTAGATTATAATCAGAAGAGTCGAAGGCCTCAGTTGCTAGCACTCTCTTTAACTTATATTATATAGTGTCATTAATTGTATTATATAATATTAATAAAAATAAAAAAAAAAAAAAAAAAAAAAATAAAAAAAAATTTCGAAGAGTTGACATCATTGAATGAGAGAAAAAAGAGTGTCAATTTAACACTCTATGCAAATATATTCTATTAAAAGAAAAAACATTTTGTTACTATAACAAAAATCAATTTCCAATTAATTAAAAAAAAACTAGCTAAAAGATGGTTATTTTGTGGCATGGACAAATGACCCTTAAATGAAGAAGACAGTGGCGTGTAGATTTATTTTAAAATTGAAAGTTGAACAACTTGTGTCAACTCTCGAAGGACCAATTTAATGTTCGTTCTTTTAACATTTACATTCAATTTCAAACAAAAACTTCTAAACATTTTTTGCATGAATCACAAGCTACTATGGCACTTGAAAGGGACATAATAAGCCTTATTTGAGTGTTAATTTCAAATATATTTTCATGCTAGTGAAATAGAATGGTTACAAAACCATATCCACTTTATGCAGACATATTTCCATATTTTCAACATTTTTAAATAACAAGAATAGAATTTGCATCGACAAAAGTGAGTTCGCCGAAATTGTTTTTAATCAAATATTTGTTTTTGATTTTTTTTATAAAATATGTTTAATCATTGTTTAAAAGTAACAAAAATTTATAAGTCAATAGAAAAAAATAAATAAAAACCAATTGTTCTAATCTTAACTAATCTTTCATTCGTTTTTGCACTCTTGTCTACTTAAAGTGTGCCAATATTATGAAAACCTTATAAAAAAAAGTGAATTTTTGGAATAAATACTTATGCAGACTGAAAAAAAAACACTTACTTCCGATCGCTCCAATCGCAATTTCAATTGCTCACAAAACTTTAGATAATTTAGACAAATGTCACTGACATCTGCACTCATACATATTTGTTATAAAGACATTTGGCATCTCTCATTTCTATAAAACAGTGTTGTTAACTTAAGTTTTATAAAAAAAAATCAGTAAGCCAATTTAAATTACTAAATAACAGTTATAAATGCCAAAAACTATAAAATGTATCTATTAATATGCCACTGCGAATTAAATATATTGTATTTTGATCAAGAAATGTAAACCCATCAAGATAAATAAATTAATTACTAGCAGTAAATGTTATAAATCACTTAACGACCAGGTATCATTAAATTTTTGATTTACTAATTTTTATATACAAATTTACAATATGATTGATCAAACTTCATCTGATCAAATATTATACTTTAATACTATTTATTTTTACTTTAACAAAATTATTAAGATGTTGAATAATAAATTGCGATAAGAATTTAGTTTCTATATTAATCAGTAACTTGTGCTTGTTTTATCACCGGGGGAACCCACAATCATTTTTATATTGAATGAATACATACATAAATACATTTCTTATTTATACCTTTTGATATTTGTTTTGAAAACAAATATATGATTTTATTAAGAATTTTTGAAATTTGTTTTATAAATCACTACAAGAAATAGAAATTATTAAAGCTGAAAGTGTTAAAAGATGATAACAATATGTTTATTATATTTACAGTTATATGAAAATTTTTATCGGTTTCCAGTGAAAGAATTTTTAAAAGAATGAGTGTAATACATAGTTTTAATTTAAAACGTTAGCAACAAGATTTATCTGCAATTAAAAAAGCAACAAATACAAATCGAAAAATTTTGCAATTTCAAAGAAATAAACAATTTTAATGAAACGATTTTATCATTATTGGACCAGTGCAGTAGAAAGATTTAATAATAACTATTATTTTATTTTTAATTTAAAACCACAATTTACCGCCAGATTTAGAAATACAAAGGGATTTTTCGCCCAAGTTTCTGAATCAGGTCCTTTTAATATGTACATTATACAGTAAGTGATCACAAAACTATATTGAAATGAACTGTTTTTTATTTATAATCAAATGTCAACAATTTAAGAGATTTAGATCAGTGATATACTGCCGTATTTATAAAAAATAAAGTAGGCTTGGAGTGTGCTTTAAGACAAAATTTTCATACAAAATTTTCTTAAAGTACACTTGAAGTTTACTTTAATTTTTTATAAATACGACAGATAATCTTTTTCACAATACTAATACAAACTTTCCGAGGTTGTTTTACATTTAATTTAACATAAGCATTTCTTTAAAAACACCACTTTTTTTGTTTAGAGCTGCCAAAAGGCAATTTTTAAGAATGCATTTCAATTTGTTATTAATCAGGCATGTGATGGAAATCGATATCGAAAACGAATCAGTTTTGGAAATACATTTTAATGCATTTATAACCTAATTTTTAAAATTTTTGTTTTAAGGTTCTGTTTAGTAGCCCAATATCTTTATATTTTATGTGATAAAAGTTTTTCAATACAGAAATATTACGAAAGAATTGACTTCTAAAACTAATTCGTTTTCGATATCGATTTCCATCACATGCCTAAATATTTTAAGTTGTTGTTAAGAAGTCACATGATTGTTTAATCTGTTCGCAAAATTAACTTTACTAAACATGTTGTTAAAATAAACAGTGAGTGAGTGAACTTCATATTTCAAGATCAACCACAATGCATGATCAGCCTGGCCAGATTAAGTGACTTTTTACTACAAAAATAGAAAATAACCGATGTGTTTTATGTCATAAAAACTTTTATTACTTTTGAAATATTTAAAAAAGATAACATGGAAACTGTTGCTTTGGAATGTGTCTTAAAAGTAGTACAATTAATTGTTTTGCTTTCAGCCATATTTATACGGAAAACTGTGTGTTACTCATTTTATGGAGTCTTACTGCCGTATTTATAAAAAATAAAGTAGGCTTGAAGTGTGCTTTAAGACAAAATTTTCTTAAAGTACACTTGAAGTATACTTTAATTTTTTATAAATACGGCGGTTAGTCTGTTATGCAAACTATTTACGATTATTTTTCATACAACTTTTACTAAATATATTATTAAAATAAACAGTGCGTAAACCTCATGTTTCAAGATCAACCAGTCTGGTTTATCAGTTTTATTTTTTAGCCGTATTTCTATGAAAAAGGCTTGTTCTGGCACCTATAGCAGAAAGGTTACATCGTGAACATATAAAATCTAAGAAATGAAAACGGTTTCTATAACCCGAGCAAGCAACCACATGTCTGTGTCAGATGTATTCTTAAATTTAAACCAACCCTGGGAAGTTTGCATTAGTAATGTGATAAAGTACTTACTGTGAGCGACAATATAAAGTCAACACCACATATTATTTTAAGAAAAGCTTAATTATATTAATAGAAATAATATTATATTAGAAAATCATTTACATTTTTATATAGTTATTTACGCAGGATTGAATTCACAAAAAAAACAAAAGCTTATACAAATTTAATTGATTTATTGTTAAGGTTTACGAGTCAAAATAAAGTAAACAGTGGCATTATCCTTATGAAAAAAAACTGTCATTCCAAAATTAGTGGCAACTCTTTTAATTTATCTCTTACAAGGGAAAGAAAATCATCAATTGAAACTCGACAATCATAATAGACTTACATGGAAAATGTAAATCCCTGCCTGAAATTGGGAAAAACGTTATAAGGAATCACTGTACACTAAAAAAACATATGTACAAATATACTAAACAGAATACTGTAGAAAATTTGTCTGATGCAAAACGACCAATGCGTCTTACAAAAACTGATATAAGAGCTATATTGAGAGAAGTAAGAGCAAACCCAACATCTAGTGCTGGAAAAGCTGAAAATGTTACGAAAACTTCTGGAAAGCCTGCGAGAGAAGAAGATCTTTTAATCGAAATGCCCTACATGGTAGAGTACCACGTAAAAAAACAACCAAACCAAACATTCGAATTTCTCAAAAAAAATATAAACGAGTTTAAAATTTTTTGAAATAGGGATGAAATTTGTTCCCTTTTGACGTTTTCCTATTAAAATTCAATGTTAAAAAAATAAAAGGGAACAAATTTCATGTGGAATTTTTATTCACAGTAGGGGTGAATATTCTTTTAACCGATAAAAGTAAGCTTGATATATTTGGTGTCAAAAAAACCCCAAAAATACGGCAAACCAAGAACAAAGCCTTTAGTAATAAAAATGTTACCAAGCCAATAAAACATGGTGACGGCTCATTAAGTGTTTGGGGTTGTATGGCGGCATCATGGGTCGGTAATCTTACATTTATAGAATCTACAATGAAAAAAGGAAGATATCTCGACATTTAAAAAAACAATATAGCCACCAGTGTAGAGAAATTAGAAAAAAAGCAGAACTGGATTTTTCAATATGACAATGATTTTACGCCTACCTCCTAAATTGTGACAGTGGTTGCTCAATCATTATTTAAAAAACTTTAGATCATCATCTGCAGTCCCCAGACCTGAGCACCTGAGGGAACAAATAAATTAAGCAAAGAAATATTTCTGCGAGGATAGCCTAAAATCAGTAATACATGATGAATGCAACAAAATTTCACCTGATTTCACTAAAAAACTCGTTGATTTTATGTCTAGCAGATTGTCAGCTGTGGTTTACTTATGGTCGTATTCTCAGTTATTAGTTAACCATTGGTAAACTAAAATACTAACTATTGTTTAACTATTACTTGTTATTCTTATGGCAAACTAAGCATTGCGAATAAAAAAACATTAGTAAGCCTTTGTCATTAGCTAACTAAAGACTGTGAATTCGGCCATTAATTATTTACTTTATTTTGACGCGAAAAATCTGTTACTTTTCCGTTAAATTGAATTATCTAGATTTTGTTAATGACTTATTTATTTGGCTTAAGTTACTTCTGGATTATATTGACGCTCACAGTATCAGTGTTATAAATCTCTTAAATTGTTGACAATTAATAATCAATTAAACTTAACACATTTTAGTTTTCTGATCACCTAACGTATAAAAAGTGTAAATAACTATAAATAAATATACATTATTTTTACATATAATAAATAATATAAAACGAACACAAGACTAGTTCTGTTTCAGATTCCATTCTTCTAGGAAAGAAATATTAATTCAATTACTTTTTCTATGTTTTTATTGTTTATTTTATAGCTTGTAAAAACAGAAATGAATCATTACAATGTTTACTATTTACATATGTATGTATAACAAATAAAATTACATTACATTAGAGCATGATTCAGAAACAGATGATTTTTGTAAGCAAATAAACACCGAGAAAGTGGAACTATAACAAGCGAGTTTTGCGGTATATTTTTTGAACAGTTAATACAATTAAAAAGGAAAGATGAGACTTAAGACTTAAATTATCTAATGAAATAGGGTTATTTATTTCTTTAGAATTAAGTTACATATTTATAATATTTAGAATAATTTTATTTGATAAAATCTAATCTGGTAGCACTGTTCATGACATGTTATTTTATACGAATTATTGTTTAATTTTTAACTCTGAAGCTAGTTGCAAAACTAATCACGTGATTTAAGCTACAGATAATATGAAAAAAACATTAGTTATGTAAAAAAAAGTTTAAACAATATTGGTTAATAAAATGTTTTTAAATACAAAAAAAAAATATTGAAATGTTTCACAATTATATACCTACTAACAATCATTTTATTTAAATAATAAATAATTTTCTTAAATATTTCTTTAGAACCTTCAGATAAAATTTAAATTATTAAGTAGAAAAAAATTCAAAAGAGTTGAGAATTTAGTTAAATATAATAAAAACTTGTTTATTTTTAATCACTTTCATATGATTCTAAAACCAGTTTGTGTTTTTCTTGTAAATTCTCTTAATTTCAATCAAGATTTATAATTAAAATTGTATTTTTTTTTTTTAATTTTTCATAAATCACATGATCACATTCTCATATACAGCCTGGAAAAAAACGCCACTGGCTTTTGCTAAAACCCTCACTCATACATACACACAGTGTTTTGTGTGCGTGTCAAGAAGAGCCCAAACTCACAAGACAATAATCGAACCCCAAATTAAATACTCACACATACTTATCCACTTACACCCAAAATACAATAACAAAAACAGCTAGAAAAACTGCAATTTAATGAATTTGTACTCAATTCTGTTATTGTTATATTGTTTCGGTGTTTTTTTTTTTATTATTGTTATTATTGAGCTACAACTGGAAACAGTCAGAAGAGCAGCAGAATAAACTAGAGTTAACTAAAAAGATTCTGGGTGTGAAGTTAATAAGGTACGAACAAAAGGGTGATGGTTGGGGGAATTGTGTTTAGGTTTGAAAAGCAACTCATACTACTGGATTTTTTGTTTGTTTTTGTTTTAACACAGGAAAATTAACACTTAGTACGTTTGTGACTACTCTCATGTGACTTTGACAAACAATCATTGTGATCAAATATGCAGTACATGTAACATAACTGTTAAAAAAGTTAGCTAATAAACAAATCACATAATTTTTTATGTAATTTTTTTGGAAATTTTAAAAAATCTCACATAGTAAGTAGGTACCTATTTATATTTAAACCTAAATAACATTTATTTTTTTTTTCAAACTTGATATGATATGATTATTTTTTAATTAAACATTAAAGAATTTGTGATTTAATTTCAACAAATTTTATATTATATAGACCTTTTTTATGAAATCAAACCACCTTTGTTGTAGGTATTTTTATTTCATGTTTCTTGGCACACTTTGTTGTCTTTAATTTTTATTATTTATTTTGTTAATTTTTGCTTTGTTTTTTCTTGTAGTTTAAATTAAATTTCGCGTGTTATTCATTTTGTCTAATTTTAAAAATACTACGAGTTTTGTTAGTTTTTTTCGCTTACAAATCGTAATTCAAATCGTTCAATTTGTTCTTTTTGTTTTTCACATTTATAGTATTTTTCAGCATTTGGCAATCACCTTGATATTTTGTTGTTGCTAGCGGTTAATTTTTCATTTGAAATAATATTAATTTGTTTTAATTCAAACAACACACAGCGAACAGAGAACGAAATAGACATAAAGTAACAATCGAACAAATTTAATAATTCATTAACAAAAAAAAAAAACACTTGTTTTATTATTGTTTTGATTATTTATATTTCCCCTCACTGTCTCTATACCATTTTTTTCACAACCTACTGCTGCTTCTCTTACACAATTTATTTAGTTAAAAACTTATAGTTTTTTGTTTTACTTACGTTACCACAAACTTAATTTATTCCGTTAAGTATAAATATTTTTTTCAACCGACGTTATAATATTTTTATTTTTGTCTGCCTTTAACTTTTAGAAACTGCCTCGTCGGTAGAAAGCACTCGTCTGATTTTAGTTCAATTCATTTAGCTTTTAACAAGTCTTATCTGTCTCCACAAACATGTCACGCACACTAGCACACCCTTTCGTCATGACAGTGATGCCAACTGTTTGTGTGTCGAATAGGTTTTGTCGTTGAAATTTCCCAAATCATAAAATAATATATAATATAAATTTGTTTAAAATAACACGAAGCGTCCTATTATTTAAACACTCGGAAACTTGAGTAATATCTAAAAATTAAACAAGTTTGTACAGAATGTGAATCAACGTAATGAACTCAACTACACCATTTCAAGATGATATTGAGAAATTCCAAATTTATATTGTGAAATAACAAATTGAAAATAAGAAATCCAAATTGATATTGAGAAAAACATTATTGAAATTAAGAAATGTAAATTAATTTTGAGAATATGCAAATTCAAATTGAGAAATCAAAATTGATATTAAGAAAATAAAAATTTTAATTGAAAAATTAAAATTTGTATGAAATTTTTCAAATTTTGTTTTACTTATAAAATACATAACACGAGTTTGAGTTACAAATCTAATAAACATTTTTATTTTTCCATTTCAATTTGCTATCAATTCACTATAAATTTCGATTTCTTAATTTCAATTTGTTTCTTTCCATTATCAATTTGTATATCTCATTTTCAATTTGTTATTTTTCAATATCAATAAGCTATTCTGAATTTTAATTTGTTGTTACGCAACATTAATTTGAATTTCTGATTTCAATTGTATGTTTTCAATTTCAACTTGAAAAGTTGAGATAGAACTGTAAAAGAAAACTAGTAAGAATATAATACTCCACACCGAGTATATAACAGTTTTTCAGAAATGGACGCTTTGGCAGCTATAACCTATGGATCGATCATTATAAAATTAATAGCATGGCTTATGTACAAATTATTTGTATTAAATTTTTCTCGATATAAACACAAGTAAAATATGTATCTGTGCATGTTTCGGATGATTTTTCGGATGTGAGCCTTATATAATTTTTGACCGAGCATAATTAAATTAGACCAAACGGACGTTCAGCTATAAGTTGACTCAGAAAGTTATGTCGAGTCGATGATCGGTATACTTTAGGGTGAGTGTTAACACTAATATTTTTGGGTATAACAAACATCTGCAAAAATATAATATACGCTCCCCACTATGGTCGAAAATATAAAGTTGAAAAACAATATATAAAAGGTTCTCCTAAAAGACGAATTGTTCTTAACATCTGTCTAAGCTATGTATTTTGGCAGCTACTGTCTGAAGCCAAACCCCACGAAGTTAACCAATTCCACGAAAAATTACAGTTTGGTGCATCATTGGACCGCTCTTCTTGGAAAACGACATTCTTCTTCAATCGCTAGCGCTACAGAGCATTGAAGCCCCATTTATATTGAACTACGTAAAATACATGAAATTCCAGCAGGACGGCGCTACGACCCATAAACTAAATTTCACAATGGACATTTTGCATAAATGATTGATTTCAGAATATGGTTATCAAAGCCAACCAAGATCGTTTTTCGGATGTGAGCCTTATATAATTTTTGACCGAGCATAATTAAATTAGACCAAACGGACGTTCAGCGATAAGTCGACTCAGAAAGTTATGCCGAGTCGATTATCGGTATACTTTAGGGTGAGTGTTAACACTAATATTTTTGGGTATAACAAACATCTGCAAAAATATAATATACGCTCCCCACTATGGTCGAAAATATAAAGTTGAAAAACAATATATAAAGGGTTCTCCTAAAGGACGAATTGTTCTTAACATCTGTCTAAGCTATGTATTTTGGCAGCTACTGTCTGAAGCCAAACCCCACGAAGTTAACCAATTCCACGAAAAATTACAGTTTGGTGCATCATTGGACCGCTCTTCTTGGAAAACGACATTCTTCTTCAATCGCTAGCGCTACAGAGCATTGAAGCCCCATTTATATTGAACTACGTAAAAAACATGAAATTCCAGCAGGACGGCGCTACGACCCATAAACTAAATTTCACAATGGACATTTTGCATAAATGATTGATTTCAGAGTATGGTTATCAAAGCCAACCAAGATCGTGATATTTGGTACTGCTAGACTTTATCTTGAGGTAATCTCTGAAATCACCGGTCTAAGTCAATAAGCCACAATCTACAGATTTTCTTAAAGTCAACATAACCCAGATCGTACGTTGCTCCAATTCAGCCATATACATATATGCCGCAGAGTCATTGGAAATTGTTAATTTTAAATTAACGTAGTTTAATTTTTTTTGCAAACAAAAGTTTTGCTCACCAAAGTTTTGAAATTATTTAGCAAGCTCTTGTTAAGTTTCACAACAATCTTTATGTAGTAAAATGCCTATGGATCTCATTCACCATAAGCTTCGGTGTGTTTTCGCGGTACTTTTTTTTTATTAAAGAAGTAAAGCAAAACTTACCGCATATATACCTATATGACGCTTTGTTAAAACATAAGTCCGCATTTTTAAGTTATATGTACAGCCACTCTATAATTATATATATCTATATATCTATATGTGTTTTTCATCAAACATAACTAATCAAACATTTGAAATGTTTTTGAAGAAATTGTAAGAATTCAGCAAAGTAGAAAAGAATGCTAGGGGTGATCCGGTAGCAGATAAAGGGCTATATTAAGATTTAACTAAGTATATGAACATTCTTTATGAACAGCTATTGTCTATAAATTGTACGCATTTCACAAATATGTAAAGTTAAAGAACGATATTGATGTCATTGATAAATTACCTAAACAGTTCAAAAAATACAATTGAAGCAAATTGAAGCGGACAAAAAATCTTTATAATGTGAAAGACTGGCCAGTAGAAGAAAAAATCGAATGTAAGAGGACTTCTTAAATGCATTAGTTATTTTAAAAGCACATTAAAGTAATTGCTTATTTCTATAAAATATAATTAAATTTTTTAGTAACAAAAGATCTTAGAATGTGTATCCCTCTTAATATGTTTTTTTTTTCTTTAATAAAATGATACAATTTGATAAAATACTTTACCCCTTTACTCATAAAACTTGTCAAAGGTTTATAACAGGCTAATAAAGCAAATTTTGTATGGACATTTGCTTTATGAGCCTGTTATAAACCCTTGATAAGTTTTTATGAATTAGACTGTTAACCTTTATACTGAAGTATATATTAAGCATTATCCGAGAATCCCGGGAAATACAATTTCTCATTCTTGTTTCCCGGAATAAAATAGTCCGGGAAATCCCAGGGTTTGTTGAGATTTTTAGAAACTAACCCATTCACAGTTTTGCTTTTTTATGTTTATATTACATTTATTGTTAAATTTGTATAATTTATTTTTGCTTTTAAGCATATCAAAAATTCATTGATTTCCAACGATTTTTTATCCAATTAGTAGGCAACTCCCTTGATAACATCAATTAATTGTTGTTGATATCGCTCTCTTCGGAAAACCTTTTTTGTGCTGCCGTATTTCTATAATTGTTTGTATGTATATGAATACGTGTAAATACGTGTGACATAATAACTGTCCAGCGGGAAAAAGATGATGTAAAGAGGCCTTCTAAAAGGCCTTATTTTGCAGTCACAAGGACTTTCAGCCGCATTGCCAAATCGTTTAAATTTTACATGGCGTGTGAAGGCCTCGCCTACTCGCTACTGGTTAGATGCCTAATAGAAGGCCTACTTGAGACGGGCAATTGGAAGGTCTACCACGTAATGCCTTATAGATACCGTAATTAAAGGTCTGCCAAATTGAGGAAAGTAAAAAAAACGGGTTTAAATAAAAGGGTTTTAAATTAATTTAAAAAAATCACATGTACCTATTTAAACTACTGATTCACGCGTACTTTACACCACAAACTTTCATAAAAGACTAAATTTATAAACGCTCTCTTTATTCATTTTTATTACTCGTACCTATAACAAAGTTAGCAAAATAATTGCAAAACCATTTGTTTTTTGCTAATGAAATCATGATTTGTAGACATTCTTTTGAAATGCAGTTTTGAATATGTATGAAACGAATTCTAGAACGCCTTCTGAGACACATAGTGGAATGAGTATCAAATCTTTTCAAAGAATGTGAATTTGTAAGAATGTGTCTTCAATAAGGCCTTTATCGATCATTTTGTATTTTTTTTTAACATCTACGAATATTATTTTTAATGCGGGCACGTACTCAACCAATGACGCGTTCTCATTCGTATAAATGTTATTAATTTATTTGCTTCTATTTTTACTGTCATGGTTGGTTTATTTTCTTTTATTTTATTGATAACCAGTAAAGAATTATTTTATTCAAAGTCTTTGTTTATTTAAGTTAAAGTAAAACTGACAGACTGTTTGGTACCTAAAGTGAATACGTAGTGAGTGATCTACTTATAAATAATGCAGGTCATGCATATTAGATTGAAAATACAATTTTCCACTAAACTTATTATTAAATATAATGTACCTATGTATGTTTGTTTTATATTATATTGATTATGTGCAAGTATTTTTAAGTACTTTTAAAATCTCTAAAAACGGACAAAAGTTAAATCTGTTTGTTTACAAACATAACTACTGTTTGTACATTTTGTGAATTGTATAATTCACAACGTCTGTTTGATATTAAACCCCTTTCCGCTCCACTAGTAGTAATTACTTTCCAAATTCTTAAGTATCGTAATAATCATCAGCTTCTTTTCCTACATACCTTAATTTAGTAGAGAGTATTTCATAATTTTTTTTAGAGAATTAGGTGTTGCAAGCAAAATTGCAGAAGAGATAACGAGAGAAAGTTGCACTGCACAATTTAACCCGAAAGTCTTTATGAGGGTGGTAATAACTGAAAACACAAATAAAAACAGTTTACAGTATTTCATTAATGTATTATTATAATAAATATTAACAACGAGCAATGATAACAAATTAAGTAATTTACTAACTTGTAATTTAGAACCTAGAATTAAGCTAGATTTACACGAGTGAAATTTTCTTCAAAATTGCTCTTCAAAATGCTTCAAACTCGTGTAAACTGCAAAATTTCTTTAAAATTTATTTATTTAATAGTTATTAAATAAATAAATTTTAAAGAAATTTTGCTGTTCAAACGTGTAAATCTAGCTTTACTATACAGGTATTTTCAACAAAATGTACAAACAAACTGCACTGCATAAATATCTTAAAGATAAAAAATATACATATACATATGTATATGCATACGTATGTACATATAAAGTAAACACTATTTACAATAAAAAAATAACAGAAAAAAATAAACAAACTAAAATGTTTAATATACTTTTTATTCAGTGATAAAAAAAACAGAAGGCTTACCGATGAAAACTTTAGATTTAAATAAACAATAAATCGCTGCGTAGCTTCTTTAAAGACCTAGGTACACTGTAAATTGTTTTTACCGTTATTCAATGAGTAAACAATCAACATTGTTGTTGATGCACACACAACACGTTGAGTTCTAAGTTAAATTAAAATAATAAAAAATATTATTTTCACAATTGTTTTTTTTTTTTTTTTGCTGGCCACGTAATTAGAAACACGCATTTTTTTTCTTAAACTTTTATACTTTTCTAAATATTGGTGATAATAATTTTGATACGGTTTAGTTTCGAAATGGACAAAAACAAGTCATGTACACTAGAAATTAGACTTAATTGTTAATTGTAAAAGAAAAAACTTTCAATTTCTTGCTCAAAAAAAATTGTATTTGGTGCAATTCACTTCTATAAAAATACAAAGGAGTTTGCAATCCTAGCTAGAAAACCTAGGACACAAAATACCAATTTAGCAGAAGATACGAGTTATTTGTAGAGCCAGTTAAAAAAAATCCATTTTTTTCGCGCGAAATAAAGGCTGAATTTGGACAGCAAATAAGCGCAGAAATATCCACACGTACAATAAGAAGACGCTTAAATGAGTCAGGACTTCGTGGGTGTATTGCACAAAAAAAAACCTCATGTCTCAAAAAAATATCATGAAGCGGTTGCAGTTTGCAAAAGAAATGCTCAGAAAAGATACACGTTACCGGAATAGAGTTCTCTGGAGCGACAAATCTAAGTTTAACTTGTTCCAATCTGAAGGAAAAATAAAGTTTTAGACCCGAGGTACACTGTTAAAACAGTGAAACACGATGGCGGGTCTATTATAGTCTGGGGTGACTTTTCTTGGCGTGGTGTGGGTCCAATTGCACGAGTTCAGGGAATAAAGGATCAGCATCAATATAAAAACATTTTGGAAAATGTAATGGAACCGTAATGCTTTAAAAATATGCCCGTCCAATACATTTTCCAGCATGATAATGCCCCAAAGCACACTTCACGTTTAGTGAAGAATGTTCTTGAGTGGCCATTTTGTAAAATAATGCGTTATTTTGCGTGATAATTTTTAACTTTGTTTTAATATTAGCTTTATAATAACATATTTTCAAATTGTTCACCAAAAATATTGTCGGTAAGTATTAAAAAACCTCTAATAAAACCGTATTACAAATTTCTAATTTGCTTGGTAGGTCCAGAGGAAAAGTATACAACGCCATCAATCATTTAAATAAATATGGGATAACTACAAATATTGCAAGAGCTCATATGACCACCACTGTACGAGTATATAAAACTGAATGTGTGTTTGTTTAAACGTTTGTTTAGACGGCTGAACCGATTTTCTTGAAATTTTAAGTGTCTTTCTGAAAGGAAACGTAAAATTGCAAGTGAACAAGGTGTCAGGCCCACGTATAAAATACATATTAAAAGTCGTATATCTCGGTAACTGCATTTAAACGTAAAAGGGCGTGTCGTGTATCTATTTTTTTTAACATTTTGAGTCCTTAAATTTTGTAAAAATAAGTCGGACAGCAATAAATTAAATTCTTTTCTTTTTCTATAACAGCTATACTTCTCAAATTTTGCAAAGAAAACTTTGATGTCCATGATGAATATGTGGGTGAAAACTGGTCGGATTATTGAGAGTGGGATTGGCGCCTCACATACAAAGTTAATACTAAAATGAGTATATCTTGAAGAATATAATAGGAAAAATCTTTTAGTTTCGTATGAGTATCAATACGATAAAAATATATATTTCAAGCATAGGTAATTACTGAGTTTGGAAAGTACTAAAATCGTATGTCTTACAAAGTACAATAGGTAAAATATTCGAATTTCGTATGAGTAACTATATTATTAACAACTATATCTGAACCATAAATTGTTTAGTATAGAAACATGGACGAAACACCTGTCATACAAATTAAGTTTTAAAATTCTTATAAATGTATGTGTAGTACTTAAATAATACAAATGTTGTATGAATAAATTTGGAATCATAAATGGTCGGTGAGGTTCGCCTCAGTATTGAAAGAAGTCGTGCTTCAACCTCTAGATTTGCCGAAACATTTGAACGGCACAACCAGCGTCTGGAAAGATAATGATCGTGATTATCAATATTAAGAGCTGCCGAAAACCCATCTAAACGCGAAACACGTCTTAAAGCCCTGCAGTAACGTTCCACAATATTACGATACAGAAAAGAAAAGGACATCTTCAAAGTCAGCGGAATTGTACCACAACATCACGAGTTGCAGAAATTACGTTAGGCCAAGCAGAACGCCTTGAAAGTCTTCGATATCATGCTCCAACAGTACAATCTTACGAGATATTGTCTGAACGCTCTTCAAATTTTAACAACATCCAGAAAGGGCAGTTGCCCATGCGTCATGAAAAAAATCACAATCGAACGGTTAATCGTCTTTTTAATTCTTAAAATTTATTATATATAATTATATATAATTTTTAATGGGTGATCACAAGATTAGGTACTTTATCTATTTAAACGCATTTTAACAACGTTATTTTTTAACGATTTTATATTTTCACAAAATACCACCAAATACCTTTTTTCCATTAAAACGCATATGAAAAAAGTTATAAGCAATTTTAGGTATTTAAAATTGCCTCTCCCATTTTATTGTTCTCCCAATTGTTAAGAATAGGAGGATTTAAATCCGGGGAAAAATTAAATCACTGGGAATATGTTATTTAGAATTGAGGTGAATATAACTTCGTTTTTCTATTTAAGCGTATTTAACAAGATTTTATTCGAGTTGATTTTTGAAAGGAAATGAACTTAAAATATGTAATCCACTTAAAAAAACTTACCACTTACTTAACTTGCTGGAAGTAAAACAATTTCCTTTTTTTCTTTTATTTATGCTTTTTTTATTAATATTTATTTTAATATCCATTTAATATATTTGATATTGATAGTTTTTAGTATTTTCTTTAAAGTATTTTTAATTAATTTTTTCTTAAAAGATGTATGTATGTATTTTTGTTGTTGTTTCAATTTGTTTCAAGTATTGTTGTAAGTTTCTTTTTGTTGGTATTCGAGTTAAATTTGTTGCTTTTTTTCTTTTGTTTAGAAAATAAATGTGGTAAAACTAAACTAATATCACAAATTAAAATCAAAATAAATTTTGAAAAAAAATTGCCTAAAATAAAATCATTTATAAACATAAGTTTTTTGTTGGGTTTTTGAAAAATAAGTTTTAAAAATATTTATATAAAAGTAAATTTAAAAAATATAAAATAAAATGTTATAAAAAATAAGGTTAATAATTACTGAGTCAAATAAATAAATGTTTGTGATAACTTTCACAATGATGTTAAATAATTATAATTTTTGTTATCAAACCAATTTGGTGATTTGTGTATATTAAATCTAAATGTATAAATATTAAAAAAAAAACTTAAAATATTTAATAAAACGCTAAAAATGGCTGCCTCAAAGTAATAATATGTATGTATGATTTCAAATGTTATATTTACTTAATTTAACAATTGGTGTTCTTAACATTGTTTTTCAATTTCTTTTAGAAAAATGATTATATTTTAGCAACACCTCTCGTTAATTGATTTATGGTGATTAAAGCTTAATAAATTATTTGGGGGTGGTATAATAACAAATTATAGCTGTTTTTTTATAAAACAATGTATAAAATAAATAAAGGTGATGTTTATTAATGTTGCCATATAATTTATAGTAAGAATTAGAGATTTGGTTCATACATGCAGGTCAGTGCAATAAAACAGCGTTTATTCTTTTTGGTTTTGTCAAACTATTATTTAATCTTAATTCAGTTTAACTGGTCGTTTGTAAATCATGACGCAAATAGCAATAAAATGTCATTTACATACCTTACATTCTTATTGGAATTGTACAAGAAAAATCACGGCAAGAGCTAAGAAAATATGTTGCAGAGATAAGAGATAAGAAAATATATTGCAAATAGAAGGTCAACTGTCGTTAAACAAAAATTTATTACTACATATGTATGTAGTTAAATTTTCTTTAAACCAACAAAGATGATCTTGCACTCATTTAATGTTTAGTAAATTTATTTATAAGTTTAAAACAAGTTAAACGTGGTAGGAAAATATAAATGTCAAATTCTAGTGGTAAATATTAGTACCGAAGTTAATATTTAATATTAAATTTCCTGCTATAGCAAATCATTTGAAAACATTTTAAAACTGTTCTTTAAAAAATTTGTTCGACTAACTGTTTTTTCGGCATTTGGGAATAAGCACCTAGCTTTTTTACACAAATTTAGAAGCAAATTTATTTTAAATTTTGCAAAAGCTGGCTGTTAATCTCGAATTAAATTTTGTATTTATTTGGCAAAAATTTCAGCTGTATGATTTGGAAATTTTTTGCAGCAGAAAAAAATTTTAATTCTTTCACAAGAAAGTTCAATCTTTAAATTGTATTTTTAGATAAGAGAAGCTAATTGAATAGCTAACAATTGTCAGAAGGATATTATTTGTCGTAAACAGTTTCCGAAAATAACAGGTTCACTTTAATTTTAATAGCTGATTGTCACTATTTACCATTTAAAAAACGTTTTTATACCCTACATCACAATAGTGATAAATGAGTAATAAATGAAGCTAAATTACATCTACAAATTTCGTGAAGATCGGTCCATAATTAGTCGTAGCTCCCATATAAGGCCACTTCCGAAAATCACTTAAAAGAGCATAACTCTTTTAAAAATGTTGGTATCCGAATAAAATTTAACAAAAATGAGTTTCTTATGTACAAATAGGACACCTAATTTTATAATAGTCTGTTCATAAATAGTCAAAACTTCCATATAACGCCCATTTCTGAAAAACTGTTTCATACATATACTGGGTGTATGGTATTATAATGTCGGGCTTGACCGACTATATTTTCTTACTTGTTTCCTTTATATCACTGAGAGAGTGATTTATATAAGAACATTTTAGGTTAGTGGTTGAGAGTAACAGAAATAATCAAGATGAGTTATTTATAATTTAATTTTTTTTTGTAAGATCAGGTTATAACTTTTATTTTCACACTTTTAAAATAAATGGCAAAAAATCATTTAATGAAAATGAACGAAGTTTGAATATAAAATTCGGTTTTTTGTTACTTCTTACTATCGGCACTACTTTGGTTTATATTCAACTGAGTATGTTGTTAAAATTTGTTACAATTTATTAAAAATTTATAAAAAAATAGGCTATGTAAATAAAAGAGAAATAATATTAATAGTTATTAGGATCAAACACAATTGAAATAGTTTGTCACTCACCAAAGCATTTAAAAGCAACAAAAACAAATGGCATACCAAACCGTGTAAAAACAACAGTTATTTTGAGTGATTTATTTTTAAAAATGAAATTTTAATCACAATTTTGATTTTTGATTATACGAACGAGTTATTTTCGGTCTCTGATCTTAAATAATATAGTATATGGAAGATCATCTTTGGCTTATAAAGATTTAAACATTAAACTTTGGTTTTAAAAGCCAGTTGAACCTCCATTTTCAGGGAAGCATTTGAAAATGATTTTGCTATGTTGTGGTATTGTTCTGAAAGTGAAACGATTTACAGAAGCAGTCTCCACATAATATTTCTACTTAAAAGTAACATTTCTATGTAAGAATTTACAAATAAAAAATATAAGAGCCGTATATAGTAAAATGATGAAGCTGTTAGTGCTTTTTGATTTGTTTGCATACAAATACATCCATGATCTAGTACGACTTGCTTGTTTTTCGAAAATTTTCAGAAAATGTCAAATCTTCAACCGTACTATCTATATCAATGTCAAATGGTTTCATTACAAATTGCATTTAAAATATCCCACACACACACAAATATGATTAGACTAGAATTTGACAACAAGTTTATCCAAAAGTTTAAAACTTATATTTACTAATAGAAGCAAACATTTCAAAAACTCTCTGTTTTTGTTATAAATTTTAAAAATTATTTGCAAAATTTGTATAGCAAATATTCCTGTCATTACACTCCATTGTTTCTACAATATATGTATTACTTGGCAACATCAACATTTGATAAAATAAATACAATAATGCTATATGCAATAATGGTGTGATCTTTGATGAAATGAGTCCATACGAAAACTTAAATTTAAACAATAATTGTTAAATAAATTATAATTAATTAATGTGTATTAGAATAAAGTGTGAATTTGTTGTTAGAGTGTGTATAAGTTAGTTTTTTTTTCTTGTTTCATTTTGTAGTAGAAATAGATAGATAGGTTATAGTAAAGTGGGTGATGTTGTGGTGGCAAGTTTAATGCACTCTCTTCCTTCTGTTCTTTTTTTTTTTTTTGTTTTTATTATTTTGTTTGTCTTTTTTAATTCTTGTTTGATTATTATTTGTTTTTCTTTTTTTTTAATAGGAATTTTCATTTTCACTGAAGCTTTGTATTTCTATTACAATATGTTGTTAAACTGTGTTTTTGCTGAGAATTTGTTTAGTTTATGAATGAATAATATTTTTTTTTGTTCATTTTTTAAACTAGAAGCACCATTATTAGTTTTATTAATGTTTATATTTAAGTTTTCTTATTTTGTTTTTTTGTTCAATTTGCTTAAAATAACCTTTACCATCACCAAAGTTTTTCTAAAATTATTTTAAATTAACTTTTATTTGTTCGGTATTTTTTAGTTAAAGTTTTTGGTCTATTTAAAAAAATTGCCTTTTAAGACTAGGACTAGAGTTTGTGTGTACATATGTGTGTATGTTTTTGTATTTAGCAAAACCTGACTAAAATGAAATTTATTTCATGTTTATTGTGTTAAGTTTTGCTAAAAGTTCACATTATTTTGTAGTATAATTGATTTTTATTATAGATGGCTTTTTGTTTTTTTTTTAATAAATTTGGTTGACTTTAAAAACGATTTTGAATCGTTTGTTTACAAAAAATAAGTAACTTATTAGTTTAAATTCTTTATAAGTAAGTTTTTGTATTTTTTTAATAAAAAAATATACAGTTATAATTATGCTTTAGAAAAATAACCTAAAATAAAAACTTAAGAAAATAGTTAATTTTTTTAAAATATATATCTTTTGATATCATTATTTATTACAGATTCATAAGTCTATTTGAGCTCCTGTTTACTTTAAAATCCAGTGTGTGTGCTTCATTTTTTATATATTTTGTATTATCATCACAATTTATGTTTATGGAAGTTCGTTAGCATTTATCATTTTGCTATAAAATATTTTAATAATCCAAAGAAAAAAACATGTATAAATTTTCCAATACATAATGAATATTTTACAAATAAAGTTTGCCTCAAAAAAAGCAATGATTTGTTAAAATTTTATTTATGTTCATTAAGATCTAGTTTCCCTATGTCTGGTTAAACTTTATTCCTTACGATAAAAAAAATAACCAAGACATTAGGAAACTGTGGAATAATAATTTTAATTTCGTTAAAAATTTGTGACTAAATCTAAATTTAATAATACAAATTTAAACATTAAAAAATGCAATGTTAAATTTAGGATTTATTTTTGCCGAATTTAATCACTTTTTTATACAGAAATTGTTAAATATTTATATTTTTGGATATTATATAATTTTATAACAAAATGTTAAATGAATTTAATTTTTATTTATTTAATTTTTTTTCTTTATTTTTTAAAAGAAAACATTCTTGAGTTATTAGAAAAGATAATATTTATTTACCATTCACTGCATTTAAGGACATTTTTTAAAGTCACCGTCAACGTTTTTTAGTTTAGTAGACCTAATATAAGTCTCTCTTGAAATTGATTGTTAATAAAATTTAATTTTTACTGCTTTTGTGTACAGTTGGCTCACAGCCGTATAACCTTTTCTGTACAGGTGTCTGATTTGCAGCAGAAACTCGAAAACTATATAAAAAAAAACAAGGTATTGAGAGAGTCCAATATAAATCCAAATCCAAGAATACAATGATGAAGCAATTCAAATTCAATTGTGCAACCCAATTGCTTTATCACTAAAACAATCGAATTTAAATTGGAATATCAAGGACACTCAAAACTAACATGATTATTTTGAGCTTATTGTTTTCATAACCTCACAATGAAAACTTAAGTCAAGGCAATTCAAATATTTACCACTTGAAATTTTCAACTGTTGGTTGCTTTTTAACAAGCTGCTGCCACAAAGAGTTGTTACTTTTTAAACCAAAAAGCTGAAAAGGGTCCAAATTTATTCAAATATATCAAGACTTTTTCAACTCTTTCAAATCTGCCAAAGTTGCAAAGCTTTTACGAAGACTTGGTCAAGGTTTACATTTCAAAGTTTATTTAATCTAATTTCCCTCAACTCATGAGTCCGAAATATATCAGCATTGAAACTAAAATTGCCTTTTTTCAGCTAATTTCTATTTGTTGTCTTAAAGAATCAAATAAATTACTCGCTTTTCTAAACGTTAGACGTTTCTGCGATAACTCAAGTTTTATTGACCTAAATGTATTGGAAAATTGCAAAAATTTCAAACACACACTGACAGTATGTCATAATTTTCTATTAAATAAAACAAAGGGATAGTTGTAAAATCAACTAATTACAATTAATGAGAATTTAACTCATAAAAAATTCGAAATGGCAAAATTAAAACATTTCCAACGGCAATTAAATGTGAAAAATGCGTTTGGAGAGAAGAAGTTTCGAAATAAAATTTCAATGAAATGTTTAGAGGAATCATAATGGTCATCAGCAACATCCTTACGCTTAAATTGTACTGATATTGAAGATAGTAAAAACGTTTTTAAAGTCTTTAATGGCGTAATTGTAGAGGATTTAATAAATAAATTTATAATTAACAATAAACAATAATACGAAAATAATAGTAGTAAATGTTTAAAAAAATAAATGAACAAATCAATTATACTAATAATAATAAAGATCACAAACTTCAAGAAGATATCAACACTAATATTGTATGAGAATTGTGTTCGCATCAACATCATTGCAACGGTATCGGTATCTTTTTTAATCTTTAATGACATTTGTAAAAACTTTGGTAAAGGTTCATTGGTTACTACTAATAATGGCGTCAATAATTTTAATAAATGTGATGTTTTATAAATGGTGGTGGTGATTGTAGTTGTGGTGTTGGTTGCGAATGGAAGCTTAAAATCTTTTATATATCGTATTTGGTTGTTGCTATTGCAAATATTATCCTTTGCAGGATGGCCACTTGATGTAGATGTTTTCATCATTATTATCATCATCATGAAAAGTGCATTTGTATTGTGTATCTGGTATAACATTTTTACAATGTTATTACAAAGTGTTTCTGTGTGTGTTTGTGTTTGTATGGCTGTTGTTGGAGTTGGTAATGATGCTACTAATATTAAATGTGCTTTATAAATATTTAGGATATTATTTAAATTGATAGTTGTGATAGTAGTAGTATTAGAATTAGTAGTTGTATAAGTGGGTGTGTTAATAGTGGAGGAGGATACAGAAAATTGTTGTAGTTGCTTTTTTATAATAATACTTTTGAAGTTACTTAAATTTAAATGATATTTTATCATTTCATATTTTATATTTACTGCTTTCTCCGCAATTTTTAACTCTTTTCTAACGTTAATATTGCCGTCTTCAACTTCTTCGTCATCATCATCATTACTCTTTTCATCATCAGCTGCTGCCCTTAGAAAGTTGTCCTTATATGTGTTCGGTTTATTAATATTACTGTTGTTGTATTTGTTATTTAAGTTAAGCTTTAACTTTTTAATAAAATATTTATAGTAGATTTTCGTCAACTTTAGTTACGGTTGAATTGGCTTTTTGGGTTTTTTTAACTCAGCTTCTTCGTCCCGTTTTACTTCTGTGTAACGTTCGCCCTTTAATGAGACGATTTTATTATCCCTATAGCGTACAAGCTTTTTGGGTTCGACTTTTGGCACCATCGGCTTGTATTCTTTTTTATTAGCATCTTTATCAACATACGAATACCTAAATATTAATGTTTATATACACATGTATGGTAGATACAAAAATAATGAAATATTTTACTTAATTATTGTTTAACAAAGAAATTAATGATTTTGTTATAATGCAATTTTGGACATAATGACTGCGAATGTAAATTAATTCTAACTGTTGTATATTTAAAATGCAATGTTTAGTTTATATCATGGTGCCATGGTGTAATTATGCAAATCGGCAACAAATGCAACACAATACAGAAATAACAGACATTTTGTTTGTGTAAAATAATGTACTACTGTTAAACACACTTGAAAAGGTATTACTTTTGGCATAAGTAAATTGTAAACAAAGTCAGTCAGCTGTGCTACTGCACTCACCTTGTATAGTTACACCATGGTTTATATTGTTAATTTTTTTTTACTAAATTACAAATAAATAAAATTGATAATTTCCAATTTAGTTTCGCAAAATTTAAATTTCTTTCAGTACTATCAAACAAATACTTATTGACAATTGATTTTGTCTATCTATGCTTATATTAATGCTTTAAGCCCTATTTATGTTCGTGGACATTTTCATTTTTATTTTGAATCCAATCACCAAGCAAAAAAGTTGAAGATGAGATGAAGTAAGTATGTACTATGTACTTCTAAGGTTTTGATACTTTTACCAGGACAATAATTCAAAAGACAAAGCTTCAAAGTAGCAAACCTGGTTAAAATATACATTACGTTATGGAGACACCACCTCAGAGTCCCGACAAAAATTTGTGGGATTACCAAAAACTAGTCAAGTCTATCACTAACAGACTCAAAATGGTTATAAAGACCAAGAACAACAAAGAACAACACACACAAAAAACTTGTTACTTAAAAATTACATTTAAATATAAAAATTTTATAGTTTGTATTAGAAACATGAATTACAGGCGGTAAACAAATACAATGTAAAATTCATTTCTTTTACAACAGAATTTGAATCACTTCGGGTTCAGTAGTTGGGATGATTTTTTCCACTTCTATTTTCTCACTTTTTTCATTAATGAAAAAATGATTATTAGAAAAGTATTTAGTGCTCAAGAAATCTTGACAATATCAAACGCTTTGAACTACTTCCAATTTGTTAATAGACAAAGATTTAAATATACATACATATGTATATTGAAGATTTCGTCTAAAATTTTTAATTTTGTCAATTACCAAAAGATGATAGGATGTACGTGATTTACGATGCACAATGAATTTTACATAAAAAAAATAATATTAAATATGCTCTCATTAATAATTATTATTAGTTTCCTTTCCAGCATTAATAAAATTCTAAATCCCTATGGATATAATTTAAAACACATAGTTTATAGGATACATTTATGTGGCTAAATATCTTACCTGGCTATAATACGATTTTTAAGTTCAGTATCGTTTACAACGATATTCTTGCGACCAGCTATGGCATTATTTGGTTTCTCCGACAAACTTTGGCCAGTTTCTTGGCGATGCAACAATGCCTGAGTGGCACTATCGATGTCACCTTTTGCTATAGCAACACAATATTTAATCTGAAAACATAAATAACAAGAATAAGCTAGTGAAAATGTATAACATTTACATATATGAATTTTTTGGTGAATCTACGTTCAGTCACAGTCAAGATTTAGTATAAAAAACAATAATTTTTGTGAAGAACAATATCTTTAAAAGAAGTCTATATTTTTCAAATGTATTTATATAAAAATGTTTCGAATAGGCTAATTTTAAAATATGAAATATAAATATAATAAAATAAGTACCCTTATGAGTAGATCGTACATTAAGCACTTTTTAATACAATTATAAATAAAATTAGTACCTTACCCATTAATTTTGTAAGTACAGAGCTAGGAAATTATTTAAGGAACCGAATGGCATGTGGCAAAGATTTAACAGATTTAATATTATTGCATCGAAAAAACATAAAATCTTTAGCAGATATTGCTAAAATTGCACACAAAAGCCGGTCAACTGTTATTGAAAGAAGTAAAGATCTGGCTCTCTAATTGATAATGTAGTGCACAAAATAGTCACAGAATCCAAAGTCTGCAGACATTTCCAGGACACGCGGTGACCTAGTAAGCGGATCGACAATTATAATACAGCTGAATAACCATGAACTTCATGAAAGAGTGCCCAGAAAAAACCGTATGTTTCTGCAGCTGAACCTTTCTGTAATCTTTCTGGAATAATGTAATATGAGAGTAAATTCGAGTTTTTTGGATCAAAATCAAGAGCTGGAGAACAAGAATAGTGAGCTGTTTCCACAGAACCTTAGTAAAACACGGCGGTGGTGTTTTGATGGTTTGGGGCAGGACCAGGTATTCATAAAAAGTACAATGAGAGACTTCTTACAAATTTTAAAGGACAGTTTACACAAACCACGCCATCAGAATTGTCAAGGAGTGGCTATTGTACAACGTGCCTAAGCAATTAAATTCACCTCCGCATTCTCCAGACCTTAACCCCAAAGAGCACCTTTGGAAAATTTTAGACAGGAATATCAGAAAAAGAATCAATTTATCCAAAGACGAACTCGGAACAGCTTTAACGGAACAATGGGGCAAGATTACTAGAGATGTGACTAAACCTCTTGTAAATTCCATAAAAATGCGACTACAGGATGTAATTAGCTAAATAAGCGACCAACAAAATATTAACTTTTAATTTGTGGGTTTTGGTAATATAAAAGAGGGTGTTTTACTTATTTCTTATTCGCACAAAATTTTGCTAATACGAGTATTTAGCTTCATAGATGAAAAAACATGCTGTATACTAAATTTTGACTCTAACTGCACTTAAATTTGAATAATAAGTTATTGTTGCTGTAAATATATAACCTGCAAAAACTAAAATGGGTTTAAACTTCTTTCACCAAAGATTTGCCACTTTTTACAAACAATTAAATATTTATTATTTTGCTACCGTTTTTTTAATTTGTAATTTTTAAATTTTCGTTTATGTAGAACTTAAAAATTCGGAATTTTTTAAAATTTTTAGCATTTATTTTGAAACATTATTGGCCATTGTTAGCTTTGAACCTTTCGCATCTTTCTGACAACATACTTATGTTCATCTTTTGAAGACAGGAAAGATTTAAGCCAATTTCGGGTTCACCTTTCCTTTCAAAATAACAATATAAGTTACTAAAGACAAAAACCGAGCTATCTGTTGAATCCCACTTTTTGGGTTATACACCCAACACATGGTGCAAATATACAAGGTGAGTGCAGTAGCCCAGCTGACTGACTTTGTTTACAATTTACTTATGTCAAAAGTAATACTTTTTCATGTATTTTTGACAGTAGTTCATTATTTTACACAAACAAAATGCCTGTTGTTTCTGTTTTGTGTTGAATTTGTTGTCGATTTGCACCTTGTATAGTTGCATCATGACCCATATATATTAATTTCATCAAATACAACTAATCACAAAAAAAAACAATGTTTATAAAGAAATTTATTTTCTTGAAAGCAGTCTGTCTCGAGAATTGTATAAAGAAAGAATTCAGAAAAAATGTTGGTGCTGATCTAGTCATTTCTTAAATTAAAGAACGCAATAAAAAAGAGCAGATAAAGGGCTTGTTCTACATTTAAGAATATCTATTAGTAGACGTAGTGAAGGTTGCAGTAGGTATGTATGTATGTGAACATTCTTTATGAACAACTATTATTCTACGCATTTTCAAAATATTGATATAATATTGATATAATTTTCAAATTATCTAAACATACAATTAAAGCAAGTGCCAATCGGCAAAAAAAATCTTAATAATGCGAAAGACTGGACTGTCTGTCATTAAAGTAACAAATCTGGTGTAAGATATCTTATTAAATGGACTAGATATTTTAAAAACACGTGAAAACAATTAAATGTCTTCGACTCGTAAACTTTGCTCTTAATGGAAACATAAGTAATTTTATGATTACAAATCTAATTAATATTGGTTAATTATATTTATATTGCAAATATAATTGGATTTATTACAATTCCATAATGAATAAAATTGTTGCTCTAAATGAAAATTACTCAATTAAAATGAATTTAATGACTATATGTCTTAAATAATATCCCATTGTATCCCCAAACAAGCTATTTGAAAATGATAATGGTTTTATCTATTTTTGTTTTGTAGTATGTTTAAACTTTTATTTTGATATATTTGAATTAACGAATAAATAATAATTTTTTTCTTGTAAAAACAAATTTTTATAAGAAACTAGCTAAACCCGGTGTGCTTCGCTACCCCTACCTTCGCTACCTCGTTATAAAAAAATAAAACGTATTTATATATTTACAAAAATTTATTTATTTGATTTTAATTTATTTATTGCAATGCTTTAGGATATACAATATTTTTAGAGCTAGTTTTTTACTTGTCAGTTAAACTCAGTTTAACACACTGTTATATTAAACCTCAAATATATTTTGCCGGGATTTAACTACTGATTGTGTTTCTCAGTAGTGGATTACCTCCTGTCAATTTTGTTAGCATTGCTGTACTGTTCAGTCAAAATACATATGGCATTCCTCCTAATTTTTTATATTAATATGGCAATATCTTAAATTTTCGCAAAAAATCAAACCAACGTATCCTAAGGAATTCTAAGAATTACAATTTGCAATTGTTAGAAATTAATTATTATTTAGTTTTTTAGAGAATTTTTTTTTTAATAAAGCGAAATCTTTGAAAGAATTCGGCGTCGGTATAAATGCAGAAATGATTTGGACGTATCCTTATTGTTTGTATCTTTCTAACAATTGACATATTTAAGTTATTATATGTGTTTGAATCACTTAAATCCTCATCATCACTAGAATAATCCATTTATTTTTTTAATTTTTGTTAAAATATCGTAAATTGCTTTTCACTTGTTGAATTGTTTATTTTATTTTTCAGCTGTTTGTATTTTGACATTTTATATCTAGGTTTAACTCACCAATGATGCTCAGTTAAACCTAAATTATATATCAAATAAATAATAACTGAGAAACACAATTTTTAGTTTAATCTAGGTTTAAGCGAAAAATGTAGATTATCTTTATCCCAGAAACTAGCTCTTAGTGTGTCCATCAGGAGCATACACATATAAATCGGTGGGTTTTCCTACACGGGATGTTAACAGTCATCGCAAACGGTAACCGAACAGGAAACTCAAATTGTTTAAAATCGAATGGTAAATCTGTTGGTGGCATTGGAATGCGTGGCAATAGTACATCTGAACCTTTATATTTTCCTGTTATAGTAGTCCACTTACCGAGGTCATGCCCCTTTGTCCACTTACAACTTTATATAGTCAAGAATTTACAATTTCGTAAGAATATCCTATTGTGAAAATTTAATGACGACCGGTCCAGTAGTTAAGACTATATCGCACACATAGTACAAAAGTGATTTAATTCAAAATTTTCCAAAATTGATTTTTTTCCATAAATTAAGTCAGAGTGAACATCAATAACTACTGCAAAAATTTCTTTCACATCACTATCTTCTTTAACTGGAAAAATAAAAATTTGTCTATTTTTATTTTATGTTAAGTGTGTTGCTTGTGCACGATGAACTTTTTTTGTCTCTCCTGAAAATTTTAGTATTTTGAGTTGTGCCACTTTTGTACTATGTGTGCAATATTACGATTTTTAGTTTGCCTAAAAAGGGGCGTGGTCCCACCCACTTTTCTCCTGGTACGTATTCCTAATTATGCCAATACCATATACCTCAAAAAATGCCCAAAATATGGCGATTTAAATTTTTGGGTTATATGGGCGGTGCCACTCCCGTTTGTCCAATCAACACATCATATAGCCTATTATGCCTTCCAGAGTCGCAGTAACATGCTGTCAAAATTTCAGGAAGATCAGTCCAAGGGTTTGGCCTCCTATTAAGCACAAATTTACAGACAGACATTAATTTTTATATATTATTAAAATAGGCGTGGTCATACCAACTGAGAAATCTTCCCGGACTCATGCACAATAACTTTGCCGAAGATCATTATATGACCAAATGCATAGTTTACGATTCTATAAAGAACATACATACAAACATTATTTTTCGTGATGGGGCGTGAAAATGGGCGTGGCACATAAAATTTTTATTTTTACCTCGCCTTCAGTAAGATGTGGATACAATTTGTATGAAGTAAATCTGTAACAACCCATGCAAAAGCAATTAATCAATTAAAAAAAGTGGGCGTTAGAGTAGGCGTGGTCGTACCAACTCAGAAACCTTCCCGGTCTCATGCGCAACAACTTTGCCGAAGATCATCACATGATCAGATGCATAGTTTAGGAGCCTATAAAGGACATACATACATACATTCATTTTTGTTGCTTTGTGTTCAATTAAATATACATATTGCCTACAATTTTAGCTTCATTTTAGAGTCAGTATTTAGTAACACATATAAAGCCATAATGATTATAATAACATAACAATAAATATATAATTCCAACTTAATTTTATTTCATAAATTCAAAACCAAGCCTTGGTGCTGGCTTATATTCTACTCAACAACAATATTACTTTTGAGGTTATTAATGACAAAATAGTAACAAATTGTAAAGAATATAGTAATAGCAAAGTTGTTAAATTATTGAAAACAAACAAACAGTTATCAAGGATTATACTAATTAGGAATCATATTTTCAAATTAGCAGTTGCATAGAAAAAAAAATTTTCATATGAAAAACATTTTTTCATAAATACTTATCTAATAAATTTCTATTATTTGCATATATTATAAAGAACAAATATCCAAACTTACCTCAACCGATGGTGAATCCGGAAACATTTCCTGTAAAATTTTCGCCTCTTGACAATAAATCAAATCAAAGTTATAGCCATTATTAGTCACATTATAGCTATCATTTTCATTTAATGGAAACTCATCCTTTTCCGAAGAGGATGAAGAATTACGAGCACGTAATTTTGATTCGGGTATAATATCCGATAAAGAAAGTGAACTAAAAAGGAATAAAATCCAAAAGGCAAAACAATTAAGGAATATACATACATACATATGTACATAGATATAATTTGCCAAATAATGCACAATAGATGATAATACAAAAAAAAAGAAAAAATTATCAATGTACATACTTTGGAAACAAACGAATACATACTTAAACGACAGATTAGCTGCCTGATGATGATTATCTTGATTCTTTTGCAGCTCAATCAATTCATTGGCCAATTTATATATCCAATCGCATATGACACCCTGATCAATCGATGAAAAATCCTCAAAATAAGCACTCATCATTTCCACAAAACCTTCGACATCAAAGCAGGGATCTTGTGAGGCTTCCTCCAAAATCGATATTATGTAGGAGAGTACAATTTCGTCGACGCCACTAAAATCCGCACCCGGTATATGGGCACTAACAAATTGCACTAAACTTTTCTTCACCAACTCATGTTGTCTCTCCAAATTTGTCATCTTTCAGCTGTAGCTCTGGCTCAAACACAATTGTCAAGCACACGCTTCCTTAGATTAGTCTCCAACGAAGAGGAAAACTTTTTAAATAAATAAAACAAAACTTGAAATAAATTTTGTGTAAATTAAGAAAATATATTTTCAATCACAACGTAAGTTATTTTTTCTTCTTGCTAATTTTGGTCTTTTCAATTAACTACTCCCGTTCAGTCGTTGCTTTACAATAGAACTTTGTTGTGTGTCCCTTAAAAAATAATTTTCTCTCTATACCAGTGAAAACTGTTAACGAAACAAAAGGATTTCCTTTTACTCCCACCTCCCCCTACTCCTCCACCACCTCCTTTTCGCTTAAATGTGTCTATGTTTATTGGTAAGTACGTTAGTTGTTGGGTTTCGTTTGTTCATCGTACGTTCGTTCTTCGTCTATGCATTCATTCATTCCACTGTCATTATTTGTGGCTGGCTGGATGATGGCTGCCCTAACCGACTGAATAACTATTTATTTGGTTTCAATGGTTTGAAGAGCCTCTGCCCCTACTACCCCAACTGGTACTTACAGAGAAATGAAACAAAACAAAAACAATATAGTATAAATTGCAGCAACTGCACCAACAATAACACTTATAAACTTTTATTATAAACAAGCCCTCCTTTTTTGCACAGTTCTACTTCTCTATTGTTGTTGTCTCTTCTGTCTGCACACTGTGTTTTTCTCCTTCTCTTTTGTTTTTGAGGGGTTAATATTCGATTTGAATTTTCTTCGTTTTTATTTTCAGTGTCTCTTTCTGCTCGTTATTTCTATAAATCTTTAGAGGATTTATGTTTTAATAAATTTTTATTAAGAAATGTGTATTTTTTCTTATTTATAATACAGTTTTTATTTGCATACTTATTTTTTATATTTTGAAATATTTTTTTTAAGAATTTCGTTTCAAATAATGCACTTAGTGTAGTTTCATGTCTTATTTTTGCAACCAACAATAAATTCTGTTGTAAAGAATTAGCTGAGAGAAAATGACATATACACACTTTATAAAGTTGCCAGACTGTCTAGAATAATATATAAGTGTTCCCAGAAATTCCCCAACTAATTTATTTTTATTATATGTATGTATATGTATGTTGGCCTTAAAATAAATTAAGGCCTTAATGTAGAATTTAATTGAACAAAATTCGGAGAAAATTTACATATTGAGTACATTTATTTTCTGTAAGAATTTGTTTATTTATTTTCTTACTTCATAAGTTTTTTCAATATTGAAAATCTTGTTTTTTTTAAATGTTTAGCAATATTTCAAGTGGCAAAAGAAGAAAGTTCCAGATTAGTCAAACTTCATACACAAATAAGATTTATCATCTAAATTTTTATTCTATATCGCAGTTAATGTGGCATCCTTAAAGGAAATCAATAATTATCGGCTTTTTCATTAAATTTTATATTCTCTGTTTTTGCTCTACTGCTTTTTGTTTTTCTTATTCTTTTGATGACAGCCTAGGTGAAAGTTACAGAATTAGCAAAGCTATTGAATAACAGATGGCGCATCTGAAAAGTATATGGCTATGCCATTTCTACTCATTCAACAACACATACACACGCACACGCGCGCGTGTGTTCTATGGAATTTTTATTGTTTTATGACCCAGCCATTCATCAGTATGGGCTGAGCGAATAAGACTACAAAGGCGTAATGATTATAACGCCGCCACATAGTGTGGAATAGAAAAACCAATAATAAATAATTTAAAATTACTTCTAGACAGGGTTGGCTGCCAGATAAATTTCCGAAAAAAAAAATCATCAAAACCCCGTTAAAAATTAAAAAAAAACCGATCATTTCAATTTCATTCATTCAATTCATCGAACAACAGCAGCCAACTTTTTATAGATGAATTTTCTGCCTAAAATTATCGTTTTCTTTTTTAAGTTTGCAAAATACAACAGACAAACCCATCTTTTTAATTTCAAAATTAACGCGCGGCACGCAGCGACGATGACGACAGACAGGAGGGGAAAGAAAAAAAACGTGGAAAAGCGACGAAAGCCAAAGAAAGAAAAATAACGGGACGAGTGAACGGAAAATAGAAGGGAAAAGAGGGTCCCCGTCTGGCCGCCTGCAATTTTTTTACTTTTGTGTATGTGGTGAATTTAAAAAAGTGATGAAAAAAATCGTGATGAGTTTTTTAGGAATTCACCACATCGTTATTTGAACAATTTTGTCATCCTAAAAGTAGGCAATGTGCATATATCCGAATTTTGTTAATTTTTTAAAAGTTTTTCTTATCTTTTAACTTTTTATCCTATTTTGAAAACTACCTTTTTGAGTTAGTATTTTTTTGTTACTACAAATAATAAAAAAAAAGACGATGATTTATTTATAAAAACCTAGTTTGTTATAACTACAATGACGAAAAATCGCAAAAGGTTGCGATATTTGATCGATAATATTAGTATAATATGGCAACATTATTAAATTGCGGTATCCACACTCATCTTTAAAATAAAAAACAGCTGTTCAGTTTTTTTCTTTATTTACCAGTGTATCAGTTCTAAGAAAATAAGTTTAAAAGCATTTGCATTTAATTCTAATATATGTGAAGCCAAAAAGACTAATTATGATAACAAAATTAGTTGGTAAGTAAATATTGTTCAATTAATTAATGACAATGTAATAAAATTATTGGAAAATATTATATATAAATACCTATTGCCGAATTTTCATTTGTGTTAGTTCGCTTACATGCATATACAACAGTGATAGCAAACGTGCTACTAGAATTGTACTTTTTTGGTATATTTTAAACTTACAGTATATCACAAAAATATTTTGCTTATAAATTTTAGGAGAAATTGTTTTTTATTGTTATAGAATTTTGTTAAGTTGTTTCATTTTATTATTTAATTTTATAATTTGCAAGTCGCAATACATACATACATAGAGCTTTATTAAACATTTTAAGAAATGTATAATATAAGCAAAAGCTTTCCAATTAAAATGTAACAATTATACAAATTCAAACAATTTTCTTTTCGAATCTAATTAAAATAGTGTAAACAATTAATGGTTTTGGTACTTTTTTTTTGTTATATAATAATTTGTTATACTAGGGCGGTTCGGAAACTTCTTAGCCTAGCACAGAAATAGAATAGTTAGTTTTTCAAAAACATTTTTATTTTATTTTTTAATATAATCTGAAACTTAAATACACTGAGTCTAACGCTTATCTAGCAATTTTATCTCTTGATCTTTATTCGAGGTAAAACGCTTGCCAACTAGGAATTTCTTTAGATTTGGGAACAAGTAAAAGTCACTGGGAGCAAAATCAGGGGCCAAATTACCGCATTCGATATCGAGTAAAATTGATCGTAATTTTTTTATTTGAGATTATGGCATTCGATATCGAGCAAGAAATTTAGTACATTTTATCATAATTTCGATACCGAAATCATTTTTCGATACGATAGCTCATTGGATCACGAATGCGGTAATTTGGCCCCAGGTCAAGCAACTCGTACATTAATTCGTTGATTTTAGCCATTGTTAAAACAGTTGTGTGCTGGTGCGTTGTCTTGATGAAAAATTATTTTTATTTTTTGTGTTGTAAGCCAGAACATTTTTCTCGAATTTTTGCATTTAGTTGATCCAAAATTTTGCAATAGTACTCTGAATTTTTATTTAAATATTTAATGGCACCACAACTTTCTAATTCTTTCATTGTAAAAAACACAGATATAACATAAAAAATCTGCTTCTATATCACAAAGTATATACCAAAAGGAGTTGCTAGATCGAAAATAAATTTAATATGTTCGATTTCCAAAAAAAAAACTTTGCCTCGAAAACCTTGCAAAAAAACTTAACATATGGCAACGCTGACTAAATGGCAACATGGTTTTTTTAATTATAATATTGCCATACTAAATAAACTTTTTGAATGCAACAACAATTTAAACAAATTATCAAACGTAAACAAACATTAATAGCGAAAACAATTTTTTTTGGCGCCGAATCTTAATCATTTCCCGCTTTTTTTAATATAATTTTTAACCAGATGTAGATCACACTAGAATAATTGTTGTATTAAAAAACTTTCATGGAAATAGTATAGATAAATTAATTTGTTCGTCTTTTTTGTTGCTTGTAAAAATTGTAAGTCAAAATTTACGGTATAGCTAACAAAACTAAAATTTAGTTGCCAAATAAAAATAAATTTTGACGCATAAAATTTTAAAATAAATATACCTACTTGGTTTAAATATTAAAAAAGGTAAATAACACATTGATAATAGTGTACAAAAAATACTGATAACAAAATTTTTTTTTAAGGACACCTTATAAAAGCAGCTGCAGCCATGTCTGGTAGTAATAATGCTAGTACAAAACTTCAAAAATTTGCTGCCAATACTCAGCCCTTTACTGTTTTGATTGAGGGTAATATTGGCAGCGGTAAGACCACTTTTCTTAATCATTTTCAACAATTCCAAGACAAGATCTGTTTGATCACAGAACCCGTGGAAAAATGGCGTAATGTTAGAGGTGTCAATTTATTGGTTAGTATTAAGTCTGTTATTTATTATCTTAACTTTGATTTGAAATTTGTTGATTTTTAAAGGAACTGATGTATAATGAACCAGAACGATGGGCTATGCCATTCCAATCATATGTTACACTGACCATGTTACAAAGCCATACATTACAAACTGATAAACCAGTTAAACTAATGGAACGCTCAATATTCAGTTCAAAGTAAGGAATTTTTTCAATGTACATAAATGATAAATAATTAAGAAAGTATTTTTATTTAATTTTTATTTAATTTCAGACACTGTTTTGTTGAGAATATGTATAGAAATAAAATAATAGATTCCGGAATGTATTATGTATTACAAGAATGGTATAGATTCATTGAAGATTCCATACATGTGCGAGCCGATTTGATAGGTGAGTTTTTTTTTATAATAATAGTTTTAACAAATAATTTTTTAAAAATTTCTATTTAAACTAGTTTATCTGCGTACTTCGCCTGAGGTGGTCTATGAGCGTATGCGTAAACGAGCTCGTTCCGAGGAAAGTTGTGTACCTTTAAAATATCTAGAAGAGTTACATAAATTGCATGAGGATTGGTTAATAACAAATCGTGGCTATAATAAAAATGTAAGTACAAACAGCATCTTTAAGATTTTAATTTTTTATTCCAATATAGAAATTAGGAAAAATCGTCATAGGTGTTTTCCTTGTTGCCACAAAAAATGTATTTTAAATATATTATTTTCTTTTTTTAAGGTTGTGATTTTAAATGCAGATTTAGATTTGGAGCACATTGGATCTGAATATAAACGTTACGAGAATCATATAATAAATCCCATTTTTAATCAACAGTCTCAAGCGGTTTTAGTATCACCTAGAAAACGACAGCATTTGGAATAGTTTTAGATTTATTCCAACTTGCTATCAAATTTATTTTAAGAAATTCTTCACAGTCTGTTCATTTGCCTGATAATTTGAATGCCTGTACATAAGGTTAATTTTCAAAGCTGTCAGGTAAATAAACTCATCAAAAATCAACTATTTTACGCAATTTTAGTTTTATTAGCTTTTTTAGTTTATATTTTGTGTGCAATGACTAAATCGCTCATTTGCTTCAAGAAGGTTATAACTCAAGATTACATCTTTTTTAACTGAGTACTACAGAACATTCCGCTCGTTATGTTATATGACAGGATTTATTTTTCGAAACATGCGTTTTCAAATAAAAATTATTTAAAGAATAATAGAGTGATTTTAAACTGTTATTATCTTCGTATCGCAATTGAGCTGTTTCTTTGTTTTTAATGACTAAAATTCAATAATTTGCAAATATTTTTTATAGTTTAAACTTGATGAAATTTTGTTTTATAAACCATTAATCTTTAAAATTATAATTAACTTTTAAGCTAGTTTTATAAGTAATAAATATATATGAATGTATAATTAAATATAACTAATCGTAATAAAAGTTAGTGTTTGATGCAAATGTTGACTTTATCGGTGATGTACAAATTAACTGCATTTACGAGCGCGACCGATTTTAAAAACATACCAAATTTTTTTCTTTTTTGTTATTTAAACATTTATTTTGAGGTTGCTTATCAAAATTCATAAATTATATTGTTTACTAATCATCCCTACAGTTTTAATATTATAATATACAGGCATGTGATGGAAATCGAAAACGAATCAGTTTTGGAAATATGTAGGTACCTACATTTTAATACAATTATAATCTAATTTTTAAAATTTTTGTTTTAAGATTCTCTTTAGTAGCTCAATATATTTATATTTTATGTGTTAAAAGTTTTTCCATACAGAAATAGTACGAAAAAATTGACTTCTAAAAATCATTCGTTTCCGATATCGATTTCTATCACATGCGTGATAATATTATATACATAGTATTAATCATGGTGTAACTATACAAGGTGAGTGCAGTAGCACTGCTGACAATTTACTTATGTCAGTAATAGTTTTTCGCGTGTTTTCGACAGTAGTACATTATTTTACACAAACAAAATGTCTGTTCGCCAAAACTTTGCAAAAAATACATACATATGTATCAGGCATGATCTGAAAATCACTTTTTCGTAAAGTGATTTGAAACCACTAAAAAGGTTTTCCGTGCACAAAAATTATTGAAATCTCGTGATTTAAAACCGGTCACCTAACAGCCTAATGATTTCAAATCACTTAGAGTTTTTTAGGCATTTTGCATTGAACTATTGTAATAAAATTATCACATACACTTAAAATCATTTGTTCTTTATTTGTTTTTGAAATAAAACTAACTATTTTACACAGAAAAAACCTAAAATTTACAAATTTAGTAAGACGTTCTATTTTTTGCGGACCATTTTTTTAGATTTGTTTACATTTTTCGTGACTTACTTTTAAGTAGTCAACACAAAGAAAATCAGCTGTTAGCTCGTGATTTAGAACAATCAAAATCACTACCAAAAATTAAAAATCTCGTGATTATCAGAATACCAAAATATTCTTCCCGTGATTTCAAAATCGTTCGTGATTTCAGAACATGCTTGTATGTATGTTTTTCCGATTTATCGAATCTCTTAATGAAGAAATGTCCGGCCCTTTCGTTGAATAGAATATTAAATTGATCGTTAAACCGAATACTAAATTCATTGTAATACATCCAAAAAGCTCATTGTAATCTTTTTTCAAGCACACATTTCTGCAAAATTTATTATAGTTATACTCTACACCACCATAGTGGGAAGAGTATATTGAATTTGTGCTGATGTTTGTAATGCCCAAAAATATTTGTCCAACACCCACATTAAAGTATACCGTCTATGTCATTTTAAAGAGCATAACTCTCTTAAAAATATTGGTATCCAAATCATATTTCTAAATACAAAAATCATTTTGTGATGATCGGTTTATTATTAGTCATAGCTCCCATATAAGGTACACTCCCCAAAATCTCTTAATATTCAAATAAAATTAAACACAAATAAGTTTCATATCTACAAAAATCATTACAACTAATTTTTTTAACAGTCGGTCCATAATTAGTCATAGCTCCAATATAAGATCCTCTCCGAAAATCACAACATCAACATAAAAATCTATTATAAGTGTTTAGCACATAAATCATGCGACATTTTTGGCTGATTGGTCCATAATAGGTCATAGCTCCTAGAGCCCATTTCTGAAAATCTGTTTTTGCACATATATATACTGGGTGTAGGGTGTTATATGATCGGGCTTGACGGATTATACTTTCTTACTTGTATTTTTATATTGCATACCTACTTGAAATTTTGAATTAGTTAATCTTTTGAGTACTTCAATGGAAACAACTTTCCCATGACTCTGTTAAAATAGGAACCCACTATATTTTACGTTTATCCTGTACATGTGTTTTTTTCTTTGTGATATTCTCGGAATACCGAAAAAAAATTGGAAAATAAAGGCACTGCAAATAACTTTTAGTATTATTTTTATTGAAAATTAAAATATTAAGGTATTAAATATTATAAAACTTATATTATAGAGAATTCAGTGAAGTTTAAGAGCCACAGGACATGCATGCGTCCTTATTTTCTAGAGAACACACCATTTCGGCCATTCGTTTCTCTCGTACCGACTCATTGTTTATCGAAGATGACGATGCATTGAGAATGCTTTCATCATTGTGCTCACCATTATCCTGTAATTGACTCTCGTTTTGAATAGCCATACGACCCTTATCAACAGTAAATTGTATGGCATTTGCTGCTGGCTTTGTCCTTAAATAATACATGCCGGTCTTTAAGCCTGCTTTCCAGGCATAGAAATGAATTGAGGTTAATTTGCCGTAATTGGGTTCAGCCACATGTATATTGAACGACTGACTTTGATCTATGAATGCGCCACGATCAGCTGCCATTTGAATAGTGTTCTTAACAGAAATTTCCCAAACTGTCTTATATAGATCACGAATATCCTTGGGAATTTCTTCTATGGTTTGTATAGAGCCGCGGTTGGTTATAATTTTATTTTTCATTTCATCATCCCATAAATCACGTTCAGTTAAATCTTTTAGCAAATGATGATTGACAATATTAAATTCTCCCGAAAGCACACGCCTAGTATAAATATTGGAAGTATAAGGTTCAAACGATTCATTATTGCCCAAAATTTGAGCAGTAGAGGCAGTTGGCATTGGTGCCAATAGCAAAGAGTTGCGTACTCCATGCTGTTTGATTTTTTCTTTTAACTCAGACCAGTTCCACAAATCGGTAGGTGTTTTATTCCACATATCGTATTGAAGAATGCCCTTACTTACCGGACAGCCGGGGTAAGTTTCATAGGGACCTAGCTTTTCGGACAATTCACAGCTAGCTTCCAAAGCGCCGTAATAAATAGTTTCAAAAATTTGTTGATTTAACAAAAACGCCTGTTCACTCTCATAAGGAAAACGCATTAAAATCAAAGTATCGGCAAAACCCTGTACACCTATGCCAATAGGACGATGACGTAAATTAGATTTTTTAGCCTCCGGCAGTGGATAAAAGTTGATGTCTATTATTTTGTTGAGATTATTCGTAATAACTTTAGTAACATTTTTTAACTTCTTAAAATCAAATGTTTTTTCAGGGGTTACAAACGTATTAAGGGCTATGGAGGCCAAATTACACACGGCTATCTCATCGGGTGCTGAATACTCTACAATTTCTGTACACAAGTTGCTGCACTTAATAGTGCCGATATTTTGCTGGTTACTCTTACGATTACAGGCATCCTTGTACAACATATAGGGAGTACCTGTTTCTACTTGGGCTTCAATTATGGCAAACCAAAGAGCTTGGGCCTTAACTGTCCGGTTAGCTTTGCCTTCTTTTTCATACTTGGTATACAATTCTTCAAATTCCGCACCCCAAACATCCTGTAGGCCAGGGCATTTGTGAGGACACATTAACGACCAGTCTCCATTTTCTTCTACTCTTTTCATAAACAAATCGGGTATCCACAGAGCATAGAAAAGATCTCTAGCTCTGTGCTCTTCCTTGCCGGTATTTTTTTTTAAATCCAAAAATTCAAAAATATCTGAATGCCATGGTTCTAAATAAACAGCAAATGCCCCTGGACGTTTACCACCACCTTGATCAACATAGCGTGCAACATTGTTGAACACCCTGAGCATTGGTACCAGACCATTCGAGGTGCCGTTAGTACCATCTATGGAGGTGCCCTTGGCCCTTATGCTGTGAACGTTAATGCCAATGCCACCAGCAGACTTGGAAATCATGGCGCATTGTTCCACTGACTTGAAAATGCCTTCAATAGAATCGGCCACTATGGTCAAAAGGAAGCACGATGACAATTGTGGTCTATTGGTAGCAGCAGCAAACAAAGTGGGTGATGCATGGGTAAAATAACGCTCAGACAACAAATTATAGGTTTCTATGGCCGAATCTATATCATCTCCATGTATACCTATGGCTACTCTCATTAGCATATGCTGTGGTCTTTCAACAATCTTACCATTAATTTTTAGCAAATAAGATCTCTCCAGTGTCTTGAATCCAAAATAATTGTAGCCAAAGTCACGATCATAAATAATGGATGAATTCAAACGTTCCGCATTCTTTTGCACCACATTATAGTAGTATTCCGAAATAATGGGCGAAGGTTTTCCCGTCTCTTTATTAACATAACGATGCAGATCACTTATAACCTCTGAAAATACTTTTTTCGTTTCCTTATGCAGATTGGAAACAGCAATACGAGCCGCCAATATGGCATAATCACCATGATTTGTGGTCAAAGTAGCAGCTGTCTCTGCTGCCAAATTATCTAACTCTTGAGTTGTAACACCACAGTATAAGCCATTAATAACTTTCAGTGTAATGGCCACTGGGTCAACAAAATCCATATTTAATCCATAGCAAAGCTTTTGAATACGAGACGTAATTTTATCAAAATGTACTTCCTCTTTGCGGCCATCTCTTTTAAGAACAAATAACTTATTCGACTTCATGTTGACCAATTGATTCACCGGGGATCGACTTGCTGAACACAATTAATTTTTCTTGCTTGACTCAGGCTATTTCACAATTTTGCGCCAAAACACGCTTCTAACAATACAATATACAAACTTGAAATGAAACAACAAAATATGGCATCGCAAACACTCATGTTTAGAATTTAAATTTGGGAATTCAACGAAACTAGGGAAAAGAAAGTAATGTATGAGACATGAGAAATTTGTATTTGATATAACTCGACGAAAAAAAGAGTCGAGTTTTTGTGAAAACTTTATTCAAATTATTGATTAATATTTTGTATTGCTGGATCAAATTATATTATTAAGCTTTTATTTTGTGTTGCCTCTTTAAATCCAATAAAATAAAAAATTATTGTATTTTTTTATAAATTAGACCAATATATTTCAAACATCTTCTGTTCATCTTCAGGATCTGAATTGATTGAAAAATATATATAATATATATAATAATAATGTATTATATATTATATAATATATATAATAATAATGTATTATATATATTTTTCAATCAATAATTTTTTATTTTATTGGATTTAAAGAGGCAACACAAAATAAAAGCTTAATAATTTATTCAAATTATCAAATCTATCTCGGCACTTTCCCTAATAAATATTGTAATAAAACATTTATGGAAATTTTAAATTTTTTAGGAGAGGTATAAAAATGATCTGGCAATTTAAGTACCGGCAAACGAAATTCCAAAAGATTGCCAGATTTTTCGATGACTTTTTCTTCTTCTTGCTTTGTCATTCAACATAAAATGATATCAGGGAATACTGCAGAAGACAAGAAGCCTATACTTAATTTTACAAAACTGGACTACACGACACCGAATTAAATAATTAATAAATTAAATACTACACAAACATTGAATAATAAGTCAAACTTAATGCTATTATCACAGAACCAAGTAATTGAAAAGCACAATACAAATGTAAACCTTGAGTTAGGGTGCGGTATGTCAAAAGAAAGCTTGGAAAGTTCTCTATACAATTTAATATAACATAAATTATCATTAAATGGGCTAATTTTTGAAATATCACTGCTTTGGTAAAAAAAAACTCAAAATGAAAAAAAACATAAATTCAGTTCTAGACTAGTTAATGGATAACGTCAAATTATATATTATTCGTCATATTTTTCATATAAAAATAAAAAAAATCTTAAATCCTTAACACTCTGTAAATAAGCATTTAAATGAGAAAAGAGCCTCAATCTGTGATCACTAACTAAAAATCGATTTTTCATATAAAAAAAATCTTTAATCCTCCATAACTCCGTAAATAAGCGTTTGAATGAGAATATATATTAGTGTGATATAGTAGATATTTACAGTTATATATCAAAACTTAAATGGCGAATAACTCGTAAACTATAAGAGAGCGTAAACTATAAGAGGTATAGGTATAGAAGTTAATAAGATATCACCTGTAAAAAAATTGTTACAATACTACAAGCAGTTTTCGCGATCTTGTTTTATGCCAAGTTATATAAATATAAATTTAATTTTTATATTTTTTCAGTTTTAATAGGTATCATAGTGTTACATATACAGTAATATAACACTTTGCATATGTCGGAGTTGAAAAGGTCTTTGGAGAATCACTTTCCCAATGGCGTAGGCTGGCTATTAATGAAACAATTTTAGACTCCGATTTTTTCTTTCGATTTTATAAATAATAGATTTTAAATTGACTTTTTTAGCTGTTAAATTAAATGCGCATTCGAATACCAATGTAAAGATTTTTTTGGAGTGGAAAACAAATGCAATTCTAGTCTTTATCAACAGTATTTTCCAGTGAAAAGGAACTATAAATTTAAACCAAACGGGTTTTTATTTAAAATAAATAAAATTTTCACAATATTTACAAGTGCTGGAATTTGTTTATCTTATAATGTTATATCTGTTATAATACCTCTGTATGTGTTAGAGGTTAATATTTCAATAAATCTTTTTCTAATTAAGTGCCTTGAAACACAACAGCGATTGTTTTTATTTTGTAATTATACATATTGCATATTGAAATACACTAGAGCCCCGATTTGCGTCGCCTTTCCAAATGTGATTTAATCCGCTTTGCGTCGTTTTGATTCCGATTTGCGTCGGCTTTGAAATCTTGTATCAATCCGATTTGCGTCGCTATATACCATAATTACATGTGAATATTTTGCCTACTTGCATATAAAAAGGGGAATTCCCATTTGTTCATACTTACCATATGATACGCTATTAAATTAATTTTGGTTATGCTTTTATGTAATTACATATGTATGTATGTATGGAAATATATTTTTTCTTAAATAGTTTTTATTCCTTGCTTAAAATACATACACATATTTTCAATTATTTCTTTATAATAATAACAAAAACCTGCTGAAATAAATATAATCAAACGTACAATAAGACGTTTTTTAATAAAAAGCTGATTTTGCTTGTTAAATTTTGGACTCATTCAAACAAAAGTCAGTGCCCTTTTATAGAAAAAAAGTGATTCGATTTGCGTCACATTTCCCCGGTTGCTATTAATGAAAATTTAACTTATTTTCAAATAAATATTAAGCAAATTTAATTAAAACTTTATATATTTTTTATAATGGTTTATTTTACCATTTTTTTTTTTATCAATATCTTAATAATTGTTCATATAATCTTATACTAAATGCACTAATTACATAATATTTATAAGTTGTATTATTTTTTATATGCTAACTGTCTATAGTTTTGATCAAACAAATCTTAGAATTTTAAATTCTGATTAAAATAAAAAAATTGGGGCGGTCTTGCCTATTTTCGAGTGGGCGGGTCTCCAAAGTTTGTAATATATTTAGCTATTTCTTGAAAACTATATTTTTTTTAATTAGACGATATATATGTTTATCATGTTACAACGACATGTAACATGACCTATTTATATGGACCACCTATTGATAAATTTCGAAAAATTAGTTTTTGACCCGAATTTTTTTTAAAAACATCTAAAAAATCCGGAAAAAATGTCTATATAAGTAGATAAATTACGATATTTTAAAGTCAAGAAAGCTTTTATTTAAGGTATAATATAACCATGTAGGCAATATAAATCCGAAGATATTAAAGAAAGATTATGACATAAAAATCCTTTCCTGTATACAAAATTTTGAAAAAATGTATTTTTTTAATTTTTCAGATCTTATAATTCTATGATTATATTACCTACAGACCTTAAATTAAAGCTTAAACTAAAATAACATTTATATACTTTTTTAATTTTTTTAGATATTAAACAAAAATTTTGGTCATATTTTATATTCATGATATATATCGTTGAAAAGGTTATTTTTAATAACTTTAATTTGATGTATTACAAATTATCAGACACCCAGTGCTTCCCGAGATATAGGCCTATATATTTTAAACTTTAAGGGTCCGCCCCCTCGAAAATAGGCATGTCCGCCACAATTTTTTTGCTGTTATTTCCTCTAAAAGCCCTATTTGATGAATTTTTATTCAGCAGTCACTAAAACCGACTTGTTTCATAATTAGTAATATTTGTTCACTTGTTATCAACTATTTCAATTTTTTTCTGTTAAAATGTCCATATACTTTTTCATATGACAAATCTTTTGAAATTTATAAAAAAAATCTTACAGAAGATGCCACACAACTAAGAAGCAAAATACCGAGAATAAAAATGTAAAGTTTAAAAAAAGCCCTTAAACTTGAATAATTATTAAGATAATAATTAAATTTTATATATTTGAACTTGTTTTAAAGTACAATTTGTAAGTATTAGAAAATTTATATACTAAACTTATTTCGAACTTAAAGTTAACTTTTCTTGAGCCAGAAAAACGTAATCTTAATTCTTCATAGCTTTATGTGTTCCTCCAGAGTTAACCTCGTGTTATTTGGGTGGTGGCCCGTTCATTAATGGAGTTCGTACCCCGGCTAAGGTACCAAGCGGTGGCGGTGGTCCCATCATACCCATAGGACCCATCATGGGAGGAGGTCGCATACCCATCATTGGTGGCGGTATACCACCATGAGGACCCATCATCATTGGCGGCATACCAGGACCTCCAGGCATACCGGGCGGCATCATACCAGGTCTTGGTGGTACTGCCATGTTTGGTGGCGGTGGTATCGCCACACCACCTGGCTTAGGTGGTCCTCCGGCAAATGGATTTTGTGTGATTTTACCAGCTTTGAAGGCAGCAGTAGTAGCATCAATTAAATGTTGCGCCTGTTCCTCCATCCACTTTTGATAGTAAAACTTAACATTGTCACGATGCTTACGACCGGTGCAATGTGTTTTACGCACTGAAGGTGAGTCGTGCGTCAAATAGGTGTCACAGTAATCGCAATAATATTTAGGCATGTTTGCCGTTTGTTTTTATTTATGGCTATTAATAATTATTTAAAGCCCTTGCTAGTATCTAGATTTTTCACGACTTAAACGATTTTAATATGAAAAGAAAACTATCAATAAAAATGGTTGTCAATTTGTATCAGCAATTCAGAATAATTTTGACAGTTGCTGAATATTGATGCCAGATTTGTCAATTGAGGAAATATACAGGGATGCCAGAAATACACATAAACAAATGGATGAATGTAAAAAAAGTTTTATTTATATTTGTGTAACTTATTTAAAATATAAGTTTGTAAAACAAATTCCGATATTAAATCTAACTTTAACTATAACTAAGCGGTATCTACCCTTTAATAAACAAACATTTTTTAAATTAAATTTTACTAACATATTTTCGAAATTTATTTAAATAAATTGTAGTTTTAATTGCAAATGTAGAATTGCATTATATTATATACTTATTATAATTCGATATTCCCCAAAAAGTTTTATTATTTTATTCTAATAATTGTTAAGTATGTTCTGAAATTGTTTAATATTCTAGTTATAATACATGTATGTATATTGTAGATAGTCATGTTAACAATGTTATTTTATCATGTCATTTTCTATTCTTTTACATATATATATTTTTACATATTTTCAATCATTTTTTTTTTGATATTATTTAATAGATATTAAATCCTAAACATTTTTTTAAACAACACAATTTTGTTAAGTGTGTCGATGTTACAAAAGTTTCTGTTACAGAAAAAGTAGCTTTTATATATAATCAACATTAGTGGAGGCATGCCATATTTTAACGATTTTTTTATTCAAAAATTATTATTTTTACATATAAAAAACATGTTTTAATAAAAAGAACTTAATTGGATGGTTTATTTTCCTGCAAATAATATTATAAGCAACGTAATATTATACATATATTTCACGTAAAATATAATAATTTCATTTCCATATAAGCATTTCTAATATCTGGCATCTCTCTAACATACTGGCAAATTTCCCTAGAAAAACTCCTCAGTCGACAACCGGTGTGCAAGAATGACGCGCGTAGCGGATAGAACGTTATAGTGGGAAAACGGTTTTTTATGAAACGAGTTGTTGTTTTAGCAAACATCAACCTAAAACAAGCGAATGTAGTGCGAAGAGGGTATAATTCTTATAATTTATAACTATTTATTACTTGTTTATGAATGAACTTATATTTCGTAGTCTAATAAAAAAGTATTGCTTAATAACAAAATTTTAAAGTGTATAGGTATATACCTATATAAAAAGAGTTAATTCTTTATAAAAAAAAAAAAAAAGGTTTCAAGTGCAAGATCATTTAGTGAAGGAATTCTTTACCAACAACAACTACATTAAAGACGGCTACGACAATAAAAAGGCTAAAATCACTTTAGTATCGGTGTATGTGCATATGATGATTATAACAACAACAACAATACAAATAATGAAGCAGCATAAATGAAGGTGTAGAAAATAAGAACAGCCTAAAATAATAAAAATAACACAAAACCAAAACAAGTAAAAAAAGAATAAGGAGATGAAACAAGGAGGATTTATGCGTTCGATAGTTGATATGGATAAAGTGGATTTACCGGTTTTATCATAAAAATGATAATTTAAGAAATACTGAAATAGTCAAGGTTCTTTTATTAAATAAAAAAGAAAAAAATTTAGATTAATTATGAAAAAGTAAAATTTCTGTAAAAAGTATTTAAAGCAATAATTATAAAGTGCCAGTGATTAATAATAAATACCAACTAGGTACCTAGTTAGTTATTAAAAAAATTTATTAATTATAATTTTAGAAAAAATATAAAATTTTATCATGTTTTTATAAAATTTGCAATAAAAGAAAATCGAGTGTGTGAAATTTTTCAAATAAAATGCCGTTTGTTCAACGCGTGGTGAAGCCGGTAAATCTTGCGCAAGTTTGTGGCTCGGTAACGGGAGTAAATAGAACCACCAAGTTCCTATGCATACCCGGCAAATGTAAAAACAATAATTGTATCAACAATAAACAACTACCATCATCTGCCTCCACTCCACAGTTGAGAGAAGCATCTTTTAATGGCAGAGAGCAAAAAACTAAACAAGCACAGGAAGAGTTATTACTATCCTCAAGGACATTAAACAACAATAACAACAGTAGCAATGTCAAGGACAGCAGTGGTTTAAAATCACCATCATCGACCTCATCCTCTTCAACCACTACCATAACCACTGCCATAATACACAATTCAAATGGCTTGGATTTAAACTCCGCGGATACCACAGATCATTCTGTAGCTATTGTTCCCCATTCCAATGGGTTTGCCTCGAGTTTTTCCTACAACACTGATCATGAAGATGATGGCGTTATTACACCCGTCTCACCAGCACCCGCCATGCCCATGAAAAAACTCAAACAACATGTGGAATTTCTATCAACCGTTCCCTCGCCTACCCGTTCACAGCTTTCGCGACCCTCGACAGCCAGCGGCACTGCTGCGATACGTTCATCGTCGCATCAGCGTTTACGTTTACCGCAAACACCTCAAACGCCAACGTCTGCGAAAATTGTGGCCGGTTATGAATTTGATTCAATTAGTAATATTACTTTAAGTAACGCCTTAAGACAGTTAGCCTCGCTGGTTCTTATAGCCAGCGATATATTTGATGATTTGCAGCGGGAATTGCAGACAGTGGGCGATAGAGCGCGCCTGGTGCAAAAGAAAATCGTTACAGTGGAGAGGCGTGTTAGTGCGTACGATCCCAAAACGGTCACAGTTCGTAAGTATTATTTGGATTTGATTTTTCTCGTAGTTATTTTAAGCTTTAAAGAAAGGGATTTTGAAAAATATAGTTACACCCATTTTCAATCAAAGCTTAACATTAGTTAAAAATTAAACCAATACAAAATATTTGTATTAATTTAAATTGTACTTATTGGAATAATAATGATGTAAAATTTTTGAGTAAACATTTAAAATATTAGGACCTAAGATAAATGCTGACTTCATGTTTAAAAATAAATTTGTGTAAACAGTTTAATAATTTGTAAGATGGTTTATACCTATAGAATTTTATTTTTGAGGTAGGACCTACTCAATTTTAAGTTAAAGTGCCTTTTGACAGTATTTTTAAATGGAATGTCAGCTTTTCTTCTAACAAATTGACATCTTAACTTTTGTAAATATTTCTTACACTTAAATGTTTACGCCACATATTATCTGCTTCTCCTGGCAGATGCCCGCTAGGTTGATGGTTAATAAAAATACACTTTTATTAATTTACTAAAATAAATAATACAATTAGGTATATTTCCATTTTAGTAATTAAAAAATTATGTTCCATTACTAATGTAGGTACCAAGTATTACGCCACTACCAAAAATTTTATAGTCACACAAAAAGGTTTCAACGTAGATATCTTGAGTTCAAACTAATTTCAGAAATGCGGCACACGTTTGTTTCCTACGACTTATGAGCACTAGAGGATGAGGAAGAAACTAACAAAGAAATAAAAATATAAAACTGAAAATAAATAAAAAAACAAATGCTAGTATTACGTTATCAGCACGTAATCATTTCGGCAAGTTCTTATCTGAAGTAAAAAGTACCTACACTCTGTTTTTGCACTTGCTAGCAGGCTTGTATGTCTGTCTGTCTTTCGGCCTGACTGGTTGCTCTTGTTCGCTACTCCATGTTAAACGAAGAAAAATTCCGATTCAATAGAAAAACGCAAATACCCACCTTAAGTATTGGGTATTTTTTGTTGTTGTTTTTGTAACACGTCTCGATTTTTTCTTTCATTATTATATTTTATGTTTGCCAGGAGTAAATAAAACTAGTGAAATAAATAGTGGCGAGGCGCGGAGCGAATGTACGAATACACACCGCAAAACGTGTTTAAAATTCAATTACACTTACAGAAAAAGAAATCACTTGAAGCTTGAAGTAAAATCAACAACTTAATTGCAAAGCAACTAAAATAACAAAATTGTACTATTTAACACTTTGGGAGTAGAATAAGAAAAGTCTTAAATAAAACACAATTAATGCGATAAACAACTGAATGATTAAATTTTTGTTTAAAGATAATATTTAAATATATAAAGAGTTATTTTGTCTTTAATTATTGTCTTAGATGAGAATGTCTTTAGATGAGAAGCCTCTAAACGCAAACCATATTATGTTGCCTAATCAAATCTTACGCTATCGCAGATCGTTTTCATTGTAGCCATTCTGTTGTATGTGAGGGTGTTACACAAAATAAACATTAAATAGCGAAAAAATCAAGTTATTGTAAAGTGATGAATGGCTGAAAAGAAAAAAAAACAAAAAGCATAAATTAAAATTTAACACAATGAAGTTGTTGCAAAATTTTCTGTTACTTGAATTACATTTTAAATTTGTTACATTTGGCTGATTGCCTGACAAACAGACAGAAGACTTTCTAAATGACTTTATGTGCCTGGATGGTTGTAAAATAATGAGTTGTTTGGTTGGTGGTGATGACTGGAATGATGTGATAATTTGTTAAAGCTCTTTTAACCATAAATTCACTAATTGTTCATGTCTATATAATTAACAAGAATACAACAATGTACGCAAAACAAAATATAGAACATTGCTTTTCTCATTAACTTTTTCTGTTGTTATTGTTTGTCTTTTAAAACAATTGACGTAAATTGTTGTGATAAAGAATTATCTATTTGCTGTTTTCAATGCTTGTATGTTTGAAATAATAAACAATATAAAAAAGTAATGTTAATTGATAGATAACAATGTTGATTTATCTTTATTTTAGGTATATATGTACATACTATGTACATTTTCCATGTGTTATGTTAGTGTTGACCGACCTTGTGATAAAAAATGTATATATGTACATAAATACTGAAGTGTCTATTAAGGCTTAAAGTGGTTTTACAAAATGGTTTATAGGTTTATAGTAAAATGTTAGATAAACCGGTATTTGTTTTATAGTCATTAATTTATCTAAACAATAAAATAAGTAAGTGTAAGTGTCGAATTTTTGCTTATTTGAATTGAATTAAATTCTTTTTTTTTTTTTCATAAAAACAAAAATTTTTTTCTAAACATTCAACAATTGATCTTCAAAAATTAGAAATCATATTTCCTGTACGATGAAAGCAAGGTGTATTAATATTGAATACTACTTCGCTGAAAGTGTTACTTTCTAAACTTGGCGATTTTTAAAAACATTTGCATACTATTGGATTGGAAATCGATTTTCGGGCTATTCGAAAAATTTAATTTTCTAAAAAACTTGTTCCGATATAGGTATGTAGGTATGCAGTAATATTTATGTTTTTGGTTATTTACAAAAAATTGAATTCGTGGTGTATTTTTAGAAATTATAAACAAACAAAGGGTATGTAATATTCTTAATATAATCAGTCGATAAAAGAAAATACTTTATATCGTTATAAGCTCGAATCGGTTTTGCAACTGTAAACTTTTTTGTTAGACTTTACAACATTTTTTTTATAAGCGTGAATGGTTTTTGATACGATATTAGAAAACTATTTTAAAAAAGTGTAACAAAAGTTAGAAAAATTTGTTGTTTGACCAAAAATTAAAAATAAATTTATTATCAGAACCGGTCAATCAAAGAATTAATCGATAATATAAAATATTCGACTTGATTCGTTTGGATTTTCAAACAGAAAAAACGGTAAATCGATTTCGGATTTTAACGACTCTAAATATGATTTTAAACAAAGAAAACGAAGACGGTACTGCCAATATAGAGCGATAATGCAACAAAGCGTTTTGTGTGTTTAACGGGGAAAGCTGTAAATGTATAGCATTGCTTATATCTATAGATAATAAAATCGATTTGACTTTTTTCAGCGAAAATTCCTTTTTTTAATATAAACTTGGCTGACGGAGAATTAATCCCTCAAATTGCCAGGTTATCCCACGATCGATTTAAGTAACGCTTAAATCTTGTTTTTAAAAAAATTTATAGCAATGCACAACTTCGAAAAACAGCCAAGCATTAACCAATGCAAGAGTGAGCCGCAAATCCTTCGAAGGCAGAGCAAAAAAGACGTCCTGATTGCCCTTAAGCGATAATGACAATGACGTGCGAGTTCTTCCTCTACCCAGAGCTGAACTAAGACTCCTCAACAAAAATTCGATTAGTAGAAAGTCGATTTATAGAGCTTTACTTATCAATATATTCCAAAACTTATAACATACGCATGGCAACTCTGCATATGAACCGTTAAAGTTTTGTCTGTGTGATTTATTAATAAAACGCTAAATTTGCAAATCGTTGCAGTTGCTTTTTTGTAACAATTTATGTATGTATGTATGTAAATACATACTTCAAATAATTACAGTGCAGAAATTAACAATTTCCCACTTGTGAGTTTACTTTAATATTTACTAAACGACTAAATTTGCAACTCCAACTTGTTGCCAAATACAGGTCAACAATTTTTAAATTTTTATTTCGTGGGTTCTTTTTTGTTCATTTGTGTTTAATTTGTTTCTTATATCAATTTAAATTTATTGCAATTAAAATTCCAATGACTGATTGCGGCTGCCACGCAACATGTTGTTGTGTAAACAAATGACTTGTGTAATTTATTATTATAAAGTTGAAAATATCAAATTATTTAAAATTTTAATTTACTCAATCACAAGTACATCTCGTACTAGAAAAAGCCAAAGGAAATTACGATTAAGATTTTCAAGTGATGTCTTACTTAAGTGCAAATCTTTTCTGTTATCTTTATTTATTTATTTATTTATACAAATACAGATTTTTTTGCTTCGCCGCTTATTGACGAAACGTGCTTTATAAGCATTTATTTTAAAAAAGAATTCTTGTTGGTTGCTCCAAAAAATAAAAACCCGAAAATATATACTGTATTGCATTTTAAAATGCTCAATTTATTTTGGCGTTCATTGACAGGCTTCTGACACTGCAATAGCAGCAACAGAAAAATATCCCCTTAAAAAAGAAAAACTGTTGATTGCATAAATACCCAGAACAAGAACAACAACAAATCTACAAAATATGTATACGAGTATGTACATTCTACATATATTTATATGGGCAATTTCACGTCAAGTTACCCAATTTTTAAAATCGATGTCTTCCTATTTGGATGAAATTTGCACCACGGTTAGTACTATTGGATGGTAGGCCAGGCAAAAATTTTCAGCTGTATCAGTCAAGAAGTTCCGGAGTTAGAGGGGGTCAAAATTGGACATTTTGGTCATACAGGGTTAAAATTAGTGTTACTTTTTACCTATTGGTGCTAGCAAAAATTGTCCGAAGGACTTTAGATAGATATTTCTTCAATCAGTCCAAAAAAAAAAAATTAAATGGTCAAACTTATATAAAGTTACGAGCTCTCTGGTCTACACAATATTTTACACCAATAAGAATAAGAACCTTACTAGCCAAGACGTATCTGATTCCTTCTCTAATTTATGGGTGCGAGTTATTTGGAAGCTGTGATTCAAGTAGTAAAAGTAAGCTTAATATATTGTTTAACAACATTATAAGATATGTGTATGGATTGAGAAGGTTTGATCATGTTTCTGCTGTTTCCAATAAACTTTACGGAGTTTCACTTGATAGCCTATTAAAAATTCGTATTCTTGTCTTCTTGCACAAAATAATAAATACTCAAACTCCCAAATATATATTTGAAAAAATACGTTTCTTCCAATCGCCTCGAAATCGAAATATTATAATACCTCGACATCAATATCTAGTGTCTGAATGGCAGTTTTATGTACATGCCGCTCGTCTTTGGAACAATCTTCCACGAAATCAACAAATAAATAGTAATGCTAATAGTTTCAGAAATTTTTTATATAACTTTTACACGTAAGATGTTATCAATATAGGTTTTTCTGTAACTAATTTGTTCATGCTCATGATAAAATTGTTTATAACGTAATGCGTTCCTGTACTATAAATATAAGACTTAGTCTTGTTGTACAGGAAATGAAAAAATTCAATAAATAAATAAAATAAATAAATAAATAATTTTTAAAATTTTTTTTTTAAATAATTTTTTTTAAATTTGGGCCCTTTTTTTACTCAAAAGAAAGCTTATACAATTTCCTTTAAGGCCTTTATAATCGATTAATGGGATGCGAGTGGGATATCTATAAAAAAAATTATTTTTTAACTCAAGAATATGATTTTTCAATATTTGGCACAGGTATCATTTTCATTTTCCCCCATTTTTTATTTTTTTTTTCAAAATGGATTTTTTTTTATTTTTTCTCAAAAGAAACTTTAGACCACTTCCTTTAAGAGCTTTGTGGTCACTTTAGGTGGCTATACACTACGTGTTTTTGCTTATGTATTTTTAAGTTTAAAACGCACATGTTTTTCTTTATGTCTGTCAAAATTGGTTATTTTACATAATGGTTTTAATTTTTGGTCACCAACTTGTATGTACAATTACACGTGACATCGCCATGATTATTTACAACAGCTGATACGCTTAAATATTAAATATTATTCTTTTTTCACACATAAATTTCCATGACGTTTCTTTAAAAAATGCGTCGTCAAAAATATTGATATATACAAATTCTTGAAATAATTTATATCATTGTTATTAAATTATCAAAATGGGATAAAAAAAATATTTAATTTATCTCTTATGCAAATTCTTCATACGGCCGGCTAATAATAGCGCAGATTTAACCGTCGACAAATCTTTTCGCCTGGCATATACATTTGAAAACATGTGTTTGAACATAAGAAAATAACATGTATTTTACACAAGCAAAGTTTTTGAGGTCACCAACTACATGTTTTTACTCCCATATGTAAAATTTGACATATACAATGTAAAAAACACGTAGTGTATATGCACCTTTAGTAGCAAGAGGCATATTTGAGTTAAAATATTTTTTTTTATTAAGCGATTATAAAGGCCTTAAAGGAAATTGTATAAGCTTTCTTTTGAGGAAAAAAATGCCCATTAAAAAAAAAATTAAAAATAAATAATTAAAAAAAAAAATTTTTTAAATTAAAAAACAAAAATTTTGGAATGATTGAAAAAATAGCTATCTAAAGTCCTTTGGACAATTTTTGCTAGGACCAATAGGTGAAAAGTTACACTCATTTAAAAAAAACCCTGTATGACCAAAATGTCCAATTTTGACCCCCTCTAACTCCGGAACTTCTTGACTGATAGAGCTGAAAATTTGTGCCTGGCCTACTATCCAATAGTACTAACCGCGGTGCTAATTTCATCCAAATCGGAAGACATCGATTTTAAAAATTGGGTCACTTGACGTGAAATTGCCCATATACAAAAACAAAAAAAAAAAATAAATAAAATTCCAATTACTTTGCATTTGGCGGTAGTTTTCGTATTACATACATATGTATGTATTTCCAAATAATATCAGCAAATGTAGAAAATATGTACTATATATTTTCTTGGGGAGGAGCTAGGGATTTGTCAGAATGTAATATAAAGTGTTTAAGTTATTATTTTGACATTTGCTGCGTGTTTGACTAGACAATTTGACAGTGCATTCTTTCACTTTGTTTATAGGAATTTAAAGATTTACAAAATGTTTTTCTTAGCTATGCAAGCATTTAGTGTTGACAGTTGTTAAAACACATACATACATACCTACATATATGGCTATTTTTGTTTAGTTCATTGTACATACTATTTAAAAAATGTATAATATTTAGTCAAATAAATTGGAGGGGATATAAAGCTGCTATATTGACTACACTATTAATGTTAGTAATCAAAAAACTATATTTAACGTAAATTCTAAACGTTTGGAAAAGTAAATAAGAAATAATACTTTAAACTTAAAAGTATATTTTTATTATTGTTAATAGCTTATTTAAAAAATAGTTTTATTTATATTTTCTTAAGTTTCATTTACACATTTTCTACATAGCCTTACTTTTTTTTATAAATTCTATTTACCTACAAATTGGCAACACCATACCCACCACCTTGTATGTACATACATTAAGGGTATTTGCCATTTACAGCTTATTTGTATGTTTTTGCCTTTTTTGTTTTCTTTTGAATTTTCCCTTTTCTTGTATAGGATCTTTACAATTTCTTGTGTGTGTTTTATTTATTTCTTTCGTTGAGTTCGTTTGATGGTGGTTTTTGGTTCACTCATGCACGTAAACCTTTTAAATGATGTATCACGTGTTTCCTTGAAAGTCATCTTGCCCTGCCCAATAATTTCTATGTTTGTACCTTTTTTACATTTATGTTGCAAAAACCGATTAAAAACCAGCAGCTGTTTTACGAAATTTTTGTTAATTACTTGTTGGCAACCTCATGGAAAATGTGTAAAGAATATATGTATGTATGTACTTACATAATAAAACTGCTGAATCACCTGTTTGCCAAGAATATTAACTATTTTGTGTAATTTACATTTTTTAATAAAAACTATTGGAAAATACTTTTATTAAAAAAGCTTTTATATAATATCATTTTTAATCTAAACGAATTTGTAATTTTGTCCTCTAACATACTCCTGCGACTGATTTGAGTATCATGGTATTTTTTAATATGAAATACTTAGTATCAATAAAAGTACAATTTAGTATTAAAGCATATTTTACATAAACATTTGGAGCCATCACTACAATGCCCCATGATCAGTGTCACCAGATCTTAAAAAATTCAGCGGCTAAATCACTTTGCAAATAATGCTAAAATTTTGTTTTAAAATGCCAAAATAAAAATGTCCTAAATTTAAAAAATTAAAATTTAAAATACTTTCTTGAAAATTTTTTTTAACAATTTGAGGTAAACATGTTGTGCTAGAAACACAACTGGGACGAACGACGAATTTCGCCCACCACGACGAATTATTTGGTGACAATTTGCTGTGTAAATTCGTCGTATAAAGCACAATAACGGCAAAAAATAATAAATAATTTTTAATAATTTAATGTTTCTGTTTTCCTCAAATAGCTGATAGGTAGTATAACCATATTTAAAAAAAATATATAAAAAAATAAACATTGAAAAAACACAGGTAAAAACTAGTTTTATAGTTAACAATTTTGTACATACATATATTTCAAATTATATAAAGTAAAAAATAAAATAATAATTAAAGTAGTAAAGTTGTGTTCCTAGTATTAAAAAAAATATTTTTTTTATACATATTAATAATACAAAAACTCAAGAACACAACTAATTAAGGTTTCTTCAGGATTCTAACCTTAACGATCACACAGTTTTCGAGTGATTTTCATAAAAAATTTCTAGACAAACATTTTATAAGCTTTACTGAATCAGGCCTTAATCTTAAATTTTAAAACCATTATTTGATATTTTAATCCACATTTAATATAAAGTATTTTAAATAATAAAAAGATACTTCGATAAAATTTAGTATGCGAATTTTTTTCGGCCGAAGGACTATTGGGATTGAGTTTGGTTGAAATGGGTTCATTATTTCATTGAGACCCATACAAATATCCTCCGAAAGAGGGCTTTCTTAAACTTATCTAACGAAATTTTGCCCCAAATTAGATGTACGAGTACATATGTAAAACCTAATCACACCTGTGCAGATCTGTTAATAATTAGTTATAGCTATAAAGTCTACTTCCGAAAATCACCTTAACGGGCATAACTCTCATAAAATTGTTGGTATATAAATAATATTCAACGCAAATATGTTTCATATATACAAAAATAATACGATCTAATTTTATGAAAATCGGTTCATAATTAGTCATAGCTTCAATAAGACTTCTAAAAATCAGTTTAAAATGAATAAATCTTTTAAAACTGTTTATATCGAGATACAATTTAACACTACTAATATCTACTTATATTCTCAGAAGCCATGCCACAAAATTCTTTAATGATCGGTCCATAATAGGTCGTGGATTCCATATGAAAAATGCCAAATGCTAAATGTAAAATTTTGCAGCTAAATCAAAATAAAAAAGCTAATTTTAGCTGCAAAAATACTAAAATGTTCATACTGCCTATGATAAACGGTATTATGGTTTTGGCACTCATTTGAGCTTGCCTCTCTGGTATGCCCAACTAAACATTGAACTTCGTTAACATTGCTGTTGTTTACAGGTAAATTAGCGATTTTGAATTATCAAATTTTTCGAAAATTTACTGAATTTGTGTGCAAAACTTTAAACAATATAAGTTTGTACATACATACATATTTTTTCTTTATAAATTCATTAATTCGCGGTCATTAACACAATTTTCATACCTTTCAATTAGAATTTTAACATACCATAAATTATGTATACATACATTTATGTTCATTTACCTAAGTTTTTTTTTTGTTATTCGTTATTTTTACTATTTGTTTCTCTTCCTTTTCCTCCCCCCACAATATTATCATTTTAATTACTTTTACAGTATGTAGTATATATGTACATATGTATGTACATATATATTTTGTTT